>RJWM01009125.1:0-68957 GCA_004363535.1 Dasyprocta punctata
AGACCTTTGAGTCAGTGGAACAAACTAGAAGATGAAGAAACAACTCCAACCCCAAACATACTCAGCCACCTTATCTTTGACAAAGGAGCCAAGCATGTTCACTGGAAGAAAGACAGCTTCCACATGCCGAAGACTAAAACTAGACTAATGTCTATCACCATGCACTAAACTAAAAGCAAAATGGATCAAAGATCTAAATATTAAAATAGAAACATTAAATTTGCTGGAAGAGAAAATAGGTAGAACACTTGAAGGCATAGTTATAGGCACAGACTTTATGAACAAAATTCCAGTCATACACAGAATGTCATGAAGAGTCAACAGCTGGGATCTTGTCCTACTACAAACCTTTCACACAGCAAAAGAAACCACCAGAGTGAGGAGACAACCTACAGAGTGGGAAAAATTTTTGCCAGCTGTTTCTAAGAAAAAGGACTAATATCCAAAATATATGCAGAACTCAAATTCTCATCTCCATATTTAAAGTCCCAAACCAAAAATGGACATCTGAAATGAACACATTCTTCTAAAATTAAGAAATACAGATGGCAAGTAAATATATGGAAGAAAAAAAAAAAGCTCAACATCACAGTTCAGTTGACAGATGCAAACTAAAACAATTTTGAGATTGCATCTCACTCCTGAAACAATGGTTACCATCAATAAATCAACAAATAATAAATCCTGGAGGGGATGTGGGGAACAAAGAGATCCTTCTCCACTATCGGTGGGAGTGTAGACTGGTGCAACCACTGTAGAAACCAGTGTGGAGACTCCTCAAGAATACTAAAACTACAGGTTCCATTCAACCCAGCTATTCCCCTTCTTGGTATCTTGCTGAAAGAATTAAAAGCATCATAGCACAGTGATATGTGCATATCCATGCTTGTATCCCTGCAGTCTGTAATAGGTAAATCATGGAAATAGTTTATATGCCCCTAAATTGATGAATGGATAAAGAAGATTTTTTTTAATACAATGCAATACTACTGTGCTATAAAGAGGGATAAACTTAAGACATTTCAAGGTAAATGGATGCACCTTGAGACCATATTCTTAAGTGAAATAAATCAGACACACATATTCAAAAATTAAGTGGTTTCTCTGGTGTAAGAAACCAAAAGTGTAAATAAGAACCAAGATGTGATTTTTAAATCTTTTATTCCCTTTTCCCTTCCTTCCTTTCCCCGTGGCCCACCTTAGCTTTTCTTTACTTTTGAACAATTTCTTCCCATTTCAAAGTATCTATTGTGCATTTTGGTACTTGTTTATTTACTCTTTCAGTTTTCAACACCAGGGAGACAATGCAATGTTTATACATGCAAGTCCAACTTATTTCACTTAAAATTATGGTCTCACCTTGTACTCACTTACTTACAAATGCCTCAAGTTTATACTTTTTTTGATCAAGAAATACTCCATTACATAAAAAAAAAATCACAGCTTCTTTATCCATTCCTTGACTGATAGACATTTGGGTTGTTTCGAAGGTTTAGCTATTACAAATTGTGCTGCTATAAATGTGAGTGTGCACATATTGCTGTGATATATATAAAGGATAAAATGGAAACAAAGCTTTGTAAATAAGGAGGAAAAGATCAGTTGAAGAGATGGGTGAGAATTTGGGAAAATAGAGAAATCAAAATTTATCATGTATAGTTACAAATTCCCTATGATGAATGTTGTCACTATATATATCTAAAATATACCAAATATACCTAATTATTAAAAAATGTATAATAGATATTGAGAACTTGGAAGAAAATGTTGAAATGGGAAGGGAAATCAGGGAGGGGGAAGGAGGAAAAGAAGGAAGGGAAAAGAAAAAAGTAGAATGAAAAAATAGAAACAAGGTTTTTGTAAATAAGGAGGGAAAATGAGGTTGAAGGGAGGGGAAGGGAACAAGAAAAAAAAAAGGAGCAAGACATATCATGCCCAGGTACAGACTCAATGTGATGAGTGCTATCATTATGTACATCTAAGGAGTACCAATAAAATTAATTAATTAAAAAAGAAGTCATATAGTCCTTACATAGCAGGATGATTCTAGCCTGTGTAGCCAGAATTCAGTTGATATGACCCAGAAGAGATCCACTGACTCAAAAGTATTTAGGCAGCTTATTATACATAAAAGAGAAAGAATCAGAAACTTCATGGTTCCATTGGTTTCTTGGTTCTCCTAAGTTTCATGAGTCTGAGCTATTGTGATTGCTAGTTGACAAAGAAGCCACAGTTGAGAGATGCTGAGCTTGACCAACCTCTAGTCTGCGAAGGGGAATGACATCAAAACAGCCCTTTCTTTACCTTGATGGATGACTGTATCTCTTTTTATAATGGTTAATAAACAAACCTGTTCTTGAACAAAGAGAGGATGCTGTTTAACTCCCAATGCAGTTTGCTACTGAGACACCGTTAAAAATTTTCCCAGACAAAAGTAGTAACAAGACTGCAAACAATCCAAAACATGTCTTTGAATACCTTCCAGATGATAAGTCTAATGCAGTCAGCCTATTCCTAAGAACTGATAAATTGTGGCATTAAGAAGATTAGTTCTGGACTCTTCAAAAGTTGAGCACTCAGCAGTGACATTACTAGATAACTAATGAGTTGAAGTTCATAATACTGGTCCACACTTTATTTCAATCACAGTTGTTGCTGCTACTATTTTATTTATTACACTACTAATTAATACTAGAGGGTCTAGAGAAAGCAATCAACTGATTTCAGAGGTTGAGTTTCATTCATCCCCAGATTTAGAGATTTCTCTTCAGTGCATGTGCTTTTGTGAACATCTTTACATCTTACTTCCATCATTAAAGGATATATCTTTCCACCTGATTCCTAGTCCTTTATCTCATTCTTTCAGTCTTGTTCTCTAAAACTGTAGACAATCTAGGATAAACTTTAGTGACTGTCTTCAGATTTATTTGTATTCATGTCTCTAGCTACCTTTTAATTAAGAACAGACATTATCTTTTGTCTGTTTAATTTCAGGTTCATCAAATACTTTTCATTCTACTTAAGAGTCCTCCATGATTAGGGGGAGGAACAGTATTTCTGAAGTTCACATTTAGAGTCTCTGCATTTCTTATGCACCTCTACTGAAAGGAAACCCCACGAAGCCCACAGAGTACTAATGCAGAGCAAATTAATTATGCTTGAAATAGTTGATTTTTCCTTAAGATATCCTACATATTATTTTCTGTATTTCACTTGCATGGAATTCTGAAGTGGGCTATACATATGACACTTTTTTGCTGATTGTTCAATTAATGGTAGCAAGTTCAGATTTTATAGCTTCTTGGTCAAGCATGTTTAGAATTCAGTTTTAACAGGGCTCACTAATAAGTAATGCTATATTGTAAGAGAAGTCTAGTTATCCTCTAGATAAATTTCTTCTTTTCTCTAAAAAGAACCTACCTTTGTGTCATAATCTAAGTGCCCACTCTGTTATTCTTCTTTTGTAGCCAACAGGTATTCCGTACAGAATATAGTAAGCTTTAAAAAGTGCCTGCTGAATTTTTAGGCAAAAGTGACAGTTCTCATGTGACTATGTGTCCCTGCTGAAGTGTCCCCATCACACACACCATGTGTCCCAGTAAAAACGTCTTCTAGGATCTTCAAGAGTTTACCACAGGAAGCCCATACTACCTAAGTCCATTCACCTAAATGACTCCATCATTCTCTCTGTTACCCATTTAAACTGAATGAAAGAGAATTTTATTAGAACAGTTCAATTCACAAGGAGCAGTGCACCATTTTGAGTAGATTTAATCCAGACAAGAAGAGTAAACTCTAACTGTATAGAAAGTAAAACATGGTGATTTAATTATAGAACAGTTAATAAAAACTATTTGCTATGAAAAAGTAAGAGGAAAAAACATTTAAAATTGTCTGCAGTGAATATGCCATCTTGATTTTTTTAAAAATGAAAACAATAACTAGATGACTCCAATAAATAATGGAGCCCAGATAATTTTACTCCATGACTTTAAGCAATGGTAATGCTAAAATGTTTTATAAATGAAAAGGTAAAATGAGCCTATTTTGATTCATCAAAATAATATTATGGCTAGAATACTACTCCCAAAGCATATCTTATACAAATTTAGGAAAATCGAAGTATTCATTACACATAAACACGTTTTCGTTACAAACAAGGTTTTAATACAAATTAATGCAACTCTCTTTAGAAAATGTTTCAATAAAATTGCTAAAGAAACCTTTTAACCTTCTTAATTCCTAACTTGGAAAATTTATGAAGATGTACAAACATTCACCACTGTATTTATCAATACTATATAACTACTATAGACTCAGGGACCTGAGAAATATTAAACTCGAGATACCAACTTTTTGTCACTATATAGAATTACTCTATGATGATCAATCTATAAAAAATTATCTATTTAGGTATTTGATACCAGTGAATATCAACTTAGTAGCTTACTAGGAAAAACATGGAGTTTTAAAAAATCGTTTTCTGCTATGTCCCAGCCCAGGTGCCGATGATCACATAAAAAGAAAATCTATGTTAAGAAAAATAATATGCATACTTTTAATATCTCTTTGCTAAGTTACTATTGATTCAAGTGCATGAGAGTTTCCACACATAGTATGAGAATTCTAATCTTTAGCTAAGATTTTTCGCACATGATTAATGCCATAATTTTTAAATGGAAGTGAATGATCTAATGCAAATATACAGTGATTCATTTCCAGGGTGCAAAGAAAAAAATAGAAGCTATTCATAATATTCAAAGCAATTGCTAAGTTCTTATTCATAGTGCTTTTTACAGTTTGCAGATCACTGGAACACAGCATTCAGAGGTTTGTGAAACCATCTTAATGACAACAGCTCCTGCTCTTAGTGTCTCAGAATCCCTATGAATATAGAAATCAATTACATGAACAGGTGCACAGAAGTAACTGGGTTTTATGCTCACTGAGACACCATAACATTTAAATTCGATAAATTTAATCCCTAAAAGTGCACTTTCATATACAACAATAAGTTAATACACATTTATGAAAATGCAAATGCAAGAATCGAAGGCCTTGGGTGTGATTAAGAATGTTTTTAGCAAATTTATAAAATGATTTCAGGTCCACGTAAGGTTCTTTGTACAAAGGGAATGAACACAGAAGCAAAAAACTGGAGAAAATATTTTCATCAAATATACAGCATTTGTTGAAATGAAACCTGTGTTTTTTTGTTGTTGTTGTTGTTAATGGGAAAAGTGAAACCAAGAAGGAAAGGATTTCTTTGCTAGAGTCAAGCCTTTAAAAAATATGCCAGTAATATACCAAAATCTATGTTACATCTTTATCAAAATATTCAATGAAATAAAGCCTTGAAAAATTATCTTTTGTCAGTGTAATGTAAGCTATAATAATGCTACTGAATCTTTCCAACATGGTTCATTTAATTATTTTTAAAGAGTATTGGTAGAACTCACAACCTCCCACAAACTGGGAAAATATCTTAACCAACTGTCCATCAGACAAAGGACTTCTACTTAAAACATATAAAGTGTTAAAAGAAATCAGGCCCCTAAAATTCAAGGACCCAATCCAAAAATGGGCATTCTGAGATGAATACACACTTCTCAGAGAAAGAAATACAAATGGCAAATAAATACATGAAAAAATGTTCAACATCAATGGTCACTCAGGAAATGCAGATTAAAACAACACTGAGATTCCATCTCACTCCAGAAAGAATGGCCAAGATTAAAAAAAATCAACCAACAACAAATGCTGGAGGGGCTGTGGGGAAAAAGGAACTCTTCTCCACTGTTGGTGGGAGTGTAGACTGGTGCAACCACTGTGGAAATCAATGTGGAAATTCCTCAAGAAGCTAGGATTAGAGATCCCATTCAACCCAACTATCCCACTTCTGGCATTTTCCCAGAAGAATTGAAAACATCATACCACAGTGATTATCTGTGCACCCATGTTTATAGCAACCCAATTTGTAATAGTCAGATCTTGGAAACAACCCAAGTGCCCATCAATCAAAGACTGGATAAAAAAGATGTGGTATTTTTATATAATGGAGTACTACTCAGTTATTAAGGAAGATTGCATTGAGACTTTCATAAGTAAATGGACACGACTTGAGACCATACTCATAAGTGAGATAAATCAAACCCACATGTGTAAATACCATATTGTCTTCTTAGTGTAAGAAACTTAAAAAGTATATATGATCCAAAATCTATAATGAATACTATGTAAGGGTAAAAAACTGCTCGAAGAGCAAAAGTAATTGGGAAGGGAAAAGGGGGAAAGAGCGAAGGGAAAAGGAAAAGATATAAATCTGTATATATGTATATGTAAGATAACTAAAATGAACATACTGCTGAATGTATTAGTTATTGAGAAAGAACAATTAATACTCATATGATTAGATCAGTTTTATATGTCTATATCTGTTACTGTAGACAACCATTTTGAAGATAACAATTCACAATATTGCAACCATTGTCAAGTTTCTATCATCCTGTTTTGTAAGCCTATAGTGTTACTGCTATGCATTAAAAAAAGAGTATTAGTAGAAATTAAAATGTAAAATTTATGAGACAGTATTATTTTTATAAATTTGAATATTTTGAAGAACATTTTGGTACTTCCTTAATCCTAGTAATACTACTATATAATTTCACTGAATATAAAAATAATTTTTAAATTATGAGAGTATATATGTGTTTAGTGTATAAATAATACAAAAAGTATGACCCTGTTTTAATGAGAAATACAATTAAATATGCAAATTTGTGTAAACACAGTGACCTTCAAGTAAAAATTTTTTTTCTGAAAACATTCACAAATTATTTGTAATTTATCACCAACTTTTCACTAATAATATACAATTACTTGGCAAAATAAAAGAGAGGATATAGTGACCCCATAGTAAAAAATACTGTTTTTTGTTTTGTTTTGTTTTTTGCTTTTTCTTTTGGTACCAGGGATCGAACTCATAATCTTGCACCTGCCAGGCAGGTGCTTAGGCCACTAAGCTATATCCCTGGCAAAAGATACTGTTTTTAAAGCTGGATTTAGTTGTTCAGGAATTTTACTCTGGTTCCACATAAATTATAGGACTGTTTTCCCTAATTCTGTAAGGAATATCACTATTGAACCTGAAGATCTGTGTGATACGGAAATTTTAAATATATTGACTTTTCAAATCCATTAACACAGAAGTCTTTTCAATATTGGGAGTGATGTCTTCAAATTTTTTCAACACTTTTTTATGATTTTCATTACAAAACACTTTTATTGTTTTCTAAGTTTATTCATATGTGTATGCTCTAGGGTAAAAGCAAAAGAATATTGAGGTTATATATACCGATATATATAGACAGTTACATAGATATGCATACATATATATGTATATTTGGATACACTATGGAACTCTAGATTTCAGCAGTTATATTTGAAGAACTCAATTATATTTGTTTCTAAATAGAGAAAGGAATTACATTTTTAGTACTTACAATGCATTTAAGAAATTCAAATGTGGGTGTTAAAAAAGTTGATAATGTAGGAAAGTACTAACAACTCAATTAAAAATCATGAAAGGTAGAAAGATATTTAAGTCTATTTTATACCAGCATTTATTTCTGTGTCTCCTTTGTCCCTAACACTGAGTAAATACTACTTGGTCCACAATAAATTTAATGAATCTGTTCTTATTAGTGGAGAAAGTTCAAAGTACAAAAGTGACACAGTTCTAGGTTTGGTAAATTTTTGTCCATTTAGAAATGTATTTTAGATGGGCGCAGTGTCACACACCTGTAATTCCAGCACTTGAGAGGCTGAGGCAGTAGGGTCATCTCGAGTTCGAGGACAACCTGGGCTGCAAAGTGAGTTCAAGGCCATCCTGAACCACATAGTAAAACCCTGTCTCAAAGGAGAAAAAAAAAAAAAAAAGGAAATGAATTTATAAGAAGGACATGTTTCTCCTTTTTATTTTACATATGTGTGTGTGCTTGTGCATGTGTGAGAGTGCGTGTGTGTGTAGCTGTAGCTGTAGCATTATGTTTTTAGAGGAGGCAGACGACTATATACAGAATGGCACTGGACAAATGTAAACATTATTTGGGGTTTTGATGACACTTTTGAGACACTGAATTAACCTAAAGTTGTGTATGCTCAGGGATATTTTATTCAAAATAATATATCTTACTGCATAATATTCCTATTACTTCTTATGCAAATGACACCCACAAATGCATTGCATTTGTAAAAGTTGGCCATATGCTTGTCATTAAAAAACAGCAGTGCTAGGTCTGTACCAGTAGCAAGGTCAATCGCAATCTGCCATCATCAGCGATATTAAAATCCCTCCAACATGCATATAATTTTATTAAAATTATTTTATTATACTTCATGAATTATATAAAGATTTCAAATTATGTATTTATCATGTCTAGAACTGTGACATCTTAGAACATCTCCCCTTTAAACATGACTTTGTTTTAGCGCACTATCCTGTTTCGCTTAAATATTTAAAACAACTTATGTTACTCTTCACCAAAAAGAATCTACAAGTAGATTTTTATTTAAGCATAAACTGTAAGTAGAACCAATTTCAACATCTCTATTCATTCATTTATAGTATATTTTCTAGATACTTATTTTATTTTATTTTATTTTGCTTTATTTTAAAAAAGCAAAACATAAAAAGGGTAGAAATAATTCAGAATTTAAAAAACAGTAAGAAAACACTAGTTAACATATTGCCTATTGTTATCTTGGAAGTAGTTGTTCAAGTTACAAGACCTAGACATAAAAAATGACAAAATCAAACAATGACAACACAAGCTATTCTTTTTGATAAACTAAAAGAATTAGTAGTATAGTTATTTATCTTGCTCACTTTTATATACACACAGTTATATGTATATACTTGCATATATATAATCTTTTCCTTTCTTCCATTTCTCTTTATGGGCATCTGAGATGAACACGCACTTCTCAGATAAAGAAATAGATAATTAATTCTTAAATTGTTTATTTATTAATTGCACACATGTTAAATTATTTGAATTATTTCTACCACTATTTTGATTTAGATATATTTATTTAATTATGAAAATTCATTAAAAAGTATGGAACTCATAAAATTAACATGAAAAATGTTGTCAGTCTTAAGTTATTTATATAATTCAACAAAATATGACACTTTCTTCTAACTGAAGTCATGTGTATTTTTCCAAACCCCACTCAATATAATACTCTCAATTTTTAAGTTTATGACCTTTTTGTTTAACTATATACATCCATCTAATGAAGATATTTTTCTGGATGCTGTAAACATTTTATAACAGTTTATATTCTATATACATTTTCCTGAAATATTTTTAATAATGTATTTGAGTAGCATGACATATCATAAATGATAGTCATGATCTTACTTTATAAGTGAATAGTACTCTGTTATGATTAATGCATAGTGTCAACTTGAGAAGTTTGGAAGTTTAACTGAGAGACTCAGCAGGGAGCCAGGATCCTTACTTTTTAAATATCCCCATCCTGTGCAAGAGGAGGACACAGAGATTTTGTGAGTGCTACACATGACCTGGGAGGGGTGTCCCTGTGTAAAACATAAAGAAGAGGCTTACTCTTTCCTATCTTGCTCTGGCTGTTGCCTTGAAGTGTTGCCCCAGTGCCATGCCACTCTGCTTTGCAGCCAGGTGATTATGGACTGAAACCTCCACAAACTCTAAGCTAAATAAACTTTTCCTACCTTAACTTTGGGCATTGGGTGTTTTGTCTCAGCAGCGAGAAAAAAGTAACCAAGACGTAATCATTTTTATTCTTTATTTAGTTCATTTAGCAGTTATTTTCTAGTTTTTCTAAATTTTTCAGAATTTACCTGTTCTTTCTTTTCTGTTTTACACAAAATAATGCCAGTATTAGTATAATTTTGAGACTTATTCTGGGGTATACAAATTAAATAATGATTTTTAATTTAATTTATGAACTTCTTTGCACAGATTAAGTTTCAACACCTTTTGCTAAATTGCATCTTAACTTTAAGTTTTTCTCTTTTAGGAAATCTATTGTCTTATTTTAGTTTTAGTTTTCAATTAGTTTTTCATTATGAGACAACATATTCAAGATTATTATCCATCTCAATCTCATGCTGTCATACTTGCGTGTTCATAATTTTAGCCCATTTTTCTTATTCAGTTTTAAATTGCACATATGTATGTTAACATTATTTGTATTTGTCTGTGCATATTTCAATTTTTCTTTGTGAATTTCTCAGGTCTATGATTCTCACACTTTGCCTCTACCTGGTTTTACTAGCAATGTAGAATAATTGATCAATATTTCTCTTTAGGGCTTTTGTTCTTTATCTATTACTGTATATTTACTTAATTGCCTATATTTGCTTCACTGATATATTTGAAAATTGTGTTATATAATTTTCCATTATAAAACACTCAAGTCTGATCCTGGGCTCCATTTCTGCATGAATTCCACAATGAAACTATTAACCAAGTTATATTTTTAAAAATGTACTGTTCTTTAACAATGTTCTCTAGCCAGGCATGGTGGCACACGCCTTTAATCCCAGCACTCGGGAGGCTGAGGTAGGAGGAGTGTTGTGAGTTCGAGGCCGGCCTGGGCTACAACGTGAGCGCAAGGCCGACCTGAGCTACACAGTGCGACCCTGCCTCAAAAAAAAAACCAGGGCTGGAAGTTTGGCTCAGTGGCTTAAGCGCCTGCCCTGGCAGGAGCGAGGTTGTGAGTTCAATCCCCAGTACCTCAAAAAAAAAAAAAAAAAAAAACAATGTTCTCTTTCTTACGTCTTCCTTAGAAAGTATGCCCTTGCATTGCCACATCAATTTTGACATTTACTTTTTAAAGTACACACATAATTCTGTAGTTCTTTAATGGATTTGCACTTAAAAATAATCATCAATTGCCTGTAAGCACAACAGAATTTGTCTTCTTTGAAGTGATGTCTTGGCCATTACAAACCACCTCTTCTTATTTGAAATATATAATTTTTCTTTCAGACCTACATATGCAGCGTGGCTTCCTTCTAATTGTTCTCTCTTACATGCTGTACCTAGTGCTCTGTGTTAAAATTTTAAATGTCCCCCAAAGCATCATGGGTCAAATGCTTGGTCATCAACCTGGAGGAATACTGGGAGGGTCTGAACCTCTAGAAGTTGGATGCACTGAAAGAGCTGGGATACTTTGAGGAATCCCCTTGAAGGGAATACTAGAACTCTGAACTCTTCCCCTTGCTTTCTTTGCTGCCTGAACACCATGAAGTGAAACTGTCTGCTCGGCGATCTGCTCCCGTGATAACATTCTGTGCCATCACCGGCCACAGCAATAGGGTCAGTGACTATGTTCTGAAGCCACGAAACGGTGGAGTAAAATCTTTTTCCCTTAAAGTTAATTTATCTCATGTGTATGTCCCAGTCATGGAGGACAGATTATCTTTTCTATTTTTCTTATGTTTAGTGTATATTTTAGTATGATTAGACTATTCCACATGTGTTTTCAAATTATTTCTCTTTTATATTAGTAGTTTATTCTATTTAAAGTACTGTAGTTTTTGACATACATATATATGGACTCTTTCTACCACAGTATACCCATTCTATTTATCCAATTTCCTCTTTTTCTTGGTCCTGCTGTCTTTGAGTTTGAACGTCACCTTACTTTGCTTTTCTTTTTTATTTCTTCTCTATCCTAAAATAGTATTTTTAAAATTTCTCTTGAAAAAATGTTATTCTCTATATTTAAATTTTTTAAAAATTACAGTTAATGCATATTTTAATCACAGATTTTTCAGTATTTTAGAGTAAACTGAGATAACCGCTTATGTTTTGTATGTCACTGTTATTAGTGCTTCAACCCAACACAATACAGATTTCATATAACAATCATGACTGAGATCAGTTTATCCATGCCAAGAGAATGAGTGCTAATTCAAATATTCTTACTGATGAGTATTCAGATGGGGAGGCTTATTAAGATCAATATAATATTATATCATTTACCTTGCCTGAGAACATGCAGATTTTTTCTCATAAGGTAGCACATCCAGTATTGCATCTGAAATTTATCAGTGATTATTTTATATAATTTTACACTTCATTTATGTCGGACTCATAATAATTTTATATATTTATTGGTAAAATATGATGTTTGAGCCACGTTCTCAGAGAAGAAAGTAGAATAGTGGTAAGAGAGATTTGAGAGGGTAGGGGTGAACGAGGTGGGGAGAGATTGGTCAAGAATTATAGTTAAGACCCTCTCTCCCTCTCTCTCTCCCTACCTCCCTCCTTTTCTCTCTCTCTCTCTTTCTGTCATTTCTTCTATAATATATATCTTTGTTTCTTCCTCAGGCCAAAGTAATGAATAAATTGGAAATTGAGAGGGATTCCTATTTTTTCATTCTCTTAATCTAGTAAGTGTAATAATTGCACTTCTGATTCCTATTAGCGTATAGCACTAAGGTATTGCTTTTTTCTTGCTTTTTTGTTGGAAGTAAGTACAAGTTTTCCCATGTGGTCTTTGCCACCATAGTACTTTTTAATTCAACCGTAAAGAAGCATTGTGAAATTTTGGTAAACTATTAAGTATTTCTGGCCTAACTTTTGAGAAGAGATGAACA
This sequence comes from Dasyprocta punctata, assembly GCA_004363535.1. NCBI lineage: Eukaryota > Metazoa > Chordata > Mammalia > Rodentia > Dasyproctidae > Dasyprocta > Dasyprocta punctata. The sequence continues at coordinate 12,656 of RJWM01009125.1, forward strand.
TATGATATATCTGTGGACATGTCTTATACACTGTATGATGTCCACGGCTTTGATTCCATTTTTTATCTACATTCCACTATAACACTAGCTCTGATATCAGATCAAATTATTTATCCAATAGCCTATGAGAGATCTTAGAATTTTCACTACTTTGAAATAGAACATTTTTCCTTTAGAAAAGAACTGTGTAGATGATGCACTTGATTTTACATTGTGGATTCATTCATCCAAGAGAATTTAAAAACTTTGTTTGTTTTCTCCTGAGACTATAGGTTTACAAAGTGTATCAAACTCATCATGACACTGTAGCTCTTGTATTATGCATTCCTATAAAATCAGTATCACATGCCTGACCTGAAGGACTTTTGAAGGCATGAGCTTAACTTCAGTTTGTTGAGTCATGGCTACAGAGGTCTCAAAGCATTTCACTTGCTAAACTTGGGGTCCAAATCTTAGATCAGTTCTGGACACATAGGACTCTAAGTGTTTACCAATTAGCCATTGCCTTCAATTAACTAAGAGACACCTGGAGAAGTATTGAGATCAGGGTGTGCCATGCTCAGTATGTTTATAGCTAAATGCAGGAAATGGGACCCAGTTGTAGAAGGCAGGTTGAGGGAGTCACGTCTTTGGAGAACATACCACTTCACTCTAATTTCTGCTTTCAATTCTATATAAATGTGAATAAATACAGTCCCAAAGAATCAGGTCACAGATAAAATATATTAAATTTTTTTTAGTATGAGGAAAAAATGGTCTTTATTTCAATATTGTTATTTTCATCTGATATTGTATAAACATAACATTCACTTTCCAGATTTCTCTCAGTTCTCTGTTCTGATCCTTCTAGCTTGCTCTTCCAATGTCTTCCAGAGTACTTCCATAAAACAATTCCAAGTGGCCCTGGATATTGTCAGGGATGGCTATAATCAATAGCTTCAATTGTACTTGCTAATTTTCTATTAGTAAAGTTTCCATCACTATAATGAAACACCTGTATACATTAATTTGTAAAGAGAAAGGTTATTTTTTTATTTCTAGCTTTGGAAGTTTCAGTTCTATGATCCTTTAACCTCATTTTGCCGGGCTTGTGGGTCCTTGTGAGGTCCTTAGGTCACTGGTGATCTGCGTTTGAAGTTGACTGTGTTACCTCAGGTTCTTCGGATCTCTCCTTCTCTTCCTTGTTGCTACAATGCGAACAGCATGTTCCCCTATGATGTACTGTTTCACCACTGGCCGCATAAGAATAGGGTCAAATTAGCAGGGCGTGGTGGCGCACGCCTTTAATCCCAGCACTTGCGAGGCTGAGGTAGGAGGAGCGCTGTGAGTTCAAGGCCGGCTTGGATTGCAAGGCGAGAGTAAGGCTGGTCTGAGCTTTGTAGTGCCACCCTGCCTCAAAAAACTGAGGCTGGAAGCTTGGCTCAATGGCTTAAATGCCTGACTGACAGGCGTGAAGTTGTGAGTTTGATCCCTGATGCTGCTAAAAAAAAAGCAAAAAGGAATAGGGTCAAGTGACAGTGAAATTAAACCTGCAAAATTAGGAGTCAAAATGAACCTTTTCTGCCTTTTAAGTTGATTATCTTAAATGTTTTGCTAAGTAACCTAAAAAAATATTGTACAATAAGCATTTTTAGTTTTTAAAATAAATTGATCAGATTTTTTTTAGTTTTTAAAATCAATTGATCAGATTTTTAAACAATATTTTTGCTAATTTTATTCAGTAAATTATGAGTTTTCCTTATGTTACTCTCTGGAATTATTTATATAAGACAATCTGTTTATTATTATTGAAATCATGTTCAAATAATATGAGATGAGGTATTTTTAATATATTTCAATGTCTTCTTTTGGTCACTTATTAGGGTCTTAAGTGTATTTTTGTTCATTTTTTTAGATATATCTATTTTCCTCTTTGCTTCACTGTATCAAAATTTTCAAAATTTAGAACATATTGATACTTTATTTTTAAATATTCCTCATATATCACTACCTATAATTTATCTATTCTTATGTTTCATACATATATCTTTTCTTCAAACTTGTAATATTTTGAAATTGAAAAAAATAGCAACTTGTTTTCGCATCCTCCTCTGCCTGAACACCCACAGTGTTTGAACAAAATAGATCCACATTTGGTGTTTGGATTCAAGTTAGTTTTGGATCAAATTCAAGTTACAGTATTTATTTATTTATTATACTTTCTTTTGTATTAAACCATATAAAACTAAGCAATTTAAAAAACTTTCATTCATACTACCCCTTATAATCACAGATAGAAAGACTCCCACATCAGTGATCCTGAAGTCCAACTAGAATCAGAGTCCTGTGAAACTCCCCCAAATTATATAGTATGGAGAAGAAAATATGATTAATGTTAACTAATGCTACTTAGAGTACAAACATATATAGATATATCCTTCCATGCAAATCACATGTCTGAAAATAGCCATCATTTCAGGTGTGAGGTAATACCTCATTTTGGTTTTTATTTACATTTCCCTAGTAGTAGAAATGTTAAACATTTGTTCATAGACCTATTGGCAATTTGTGTATCTTTGGAGGAATAAATATTCAGTTTCTTCTTCACATTGTTTTAAATATATGGTTGTTGCTTTCGAATACATGATTTTTAATACATGGTTGTTGCTGGTATGTTTATTTTCTACTGAGTTTCAAGTGATTTTAGATATTTCTATTTCATTGTACTCCTTTATCATATATATGATTGTATGTTTCCAAATATTTTTGTTTTCATTTGATAGATTGCCCTTTGTTTTCTGAGACAAATATTTTATGCTTGACGTAGTCTCATTTCTCCCATTCTTATTTTGCTGTTTGTTCTTCTAGTGCTATATTCAAGAAAACACTGACAGAAACAATGTTAAGATTCTTATCCCCATTTTTCTCTAAGAATCTTGTGTTCTGAACTGTTACCTTTAATGTATTCGAAGCTCACATTTTTATGTGAAGTGTCTAAATGCAAAAGGTAATACAGATTCTTGAGAATATGGAGAAAGAATGCATTAATATACAATTGAAAGACTATAAATTGGTGCAAGTATGGAAGACAATATGAAGGTTCCTCAAAAAATTAGCAGCAGAACTATCCTATGATCCAACAATCCCACTTCTGGGTGTGTGTGAAAGAAACTGAAATTAGGACCTCAAAGACATGTTACCTTACAGTTATCACTGCAACATTTTTCACAATAGCTAAGACATGGACTCAATATAAATGTCTACTGATGGCTGAATGCATACGGAAAAGGAGGCACATACCAATCATAGTATTCTATTTAGTCATTCATACTTATTCCTAGAAACTAGCATTACCCTGATTCCAAAACTTAACTAGGACTCAGCCAGAAAACTCTTAGCCAATATATTTAATAAACACAGATGTGAAGATTCTCAATAGGTTAAAGTGTAAATGAATGTGACAAATCATTAAAAAGATCATACATCATGACCAAGTAGACTTCTTATCAGGGATGTAAGGAAGGTTCAACATACACAAATCAATAAATGTGATACAGCACATAAGCAGAAGCAGGGGTGAAAAATTACATGATCAACTCAAGAAATGAAGAAAAAGCCTTTGATAAGAAGATCTGCTCTTTTATATAGAAGGCCCAAAAAATTCAAGCAAAAACTGCTAGAAATAATAAACAATTCAGCGAGATAGCAGGATATTAATTGAACTCACAAAAATGAAAAGTGGCCCCATATGGCATAATGAACCCACTAAGAAAAATAAGAAAAACAATACCATTCACAACAGCAACAAGAAAGATTAGATCTTTAGGGTTTTACATAAGAAAGAAAGTGAAAGACCTCTATAACAAAAACTATAGTACCATGAAAAAGAAGACTGAAGAAAATTGTCCTGGATATATGGAACCAATATTGTCAAAATGGCCACAATACCAAAATAGTATGCAGATTTACGCAATCCCAATCAAAGTACCAATAAAATTCCTCAGGAAAGTAGAAAAAGCAATCCTATAATTCATATGGAACCAGAAGAGAGACATAATAGCAAAAGCAATTCTAGGTAACAGAAGGGAATCAGGAGGCATCACAATTCAAGATTTTAAGCTACAGTAACAAAAATAACATCATACTGGCACAATAACAGACATGTGAATCATTGGAACAGAATAGAGGATTCACAGAACTCCAGATACATTCATCTCTCTGATCTTTTACAAATAGGACAAAACAAAACAAAACAAAACAAACAATGAAGGAAACATAGCCTCTTAGATAAATGGTGCTGGGAAAAATGGCTGTTCAAATGCAGAACATTGAATCCAGAAACATATCTCTTGTCATGTACAGAACTAAAAGGAAAATAGATCTAACATTAAAGCAAAAATTCTGCTGAAATATAAAATAGGTAAAACTCTTGAAGATAGAGACATAGGTAAAGACAGTCTGAACAAAATCCCAATTGTTGGGAGGCTGAGGCAGGAGAATCATTGCCAAGTATGAGGTCAGCCTGGGCTACAAAGTGAGCCCAAGGCCAGCCTGAACTGCATAGTGAGACCTTGCTTCAAACACACACACACACACACACACACACACACACACACACACACACACACACAAATCCCAGTTGCACAAGAAACAGCATGAAGAATCAGTAGAGGGATTGTATCAAATAAAAAAGCTGTTGCAAAGCAAATGAAAAAAAACCAACAGAATGAAGAATTAACCTACAGATGAGGAAAAAAATTTTGCCAGATGCTTATTGTGAAGAGGAATAATATGGTAAATACATAAAGAATTTAAAAAGTTAGACTCCCAAAGTAAAAGACCCCCCAAATATGGACAGCTGAAAAAAGATTGACACTTCTCAGAAGTACAAATCTCAAATGAATATATAAATAATTGTTCAAAGTGTCTATTAGAAATACACAAATTAAAACAACCCTGACATTCCATTATACTCCAGAAAGAAAGGCTATCATGAAGAAATCAAATAATACTAAATGCTGAAGAGGCTGCAGGGAAGAAGAATTCCTTTTATATTGTTGGTAGGAATGTTAGTTAGTACAACCATTGTAAAAATCAGTATGCAGATTCATCAAAAACTAAAAATAGAACTTCAATTTTACCTAGCTCCTCCCCTTTTAGGTATCTTCTTAAAAGAAGCAAAGACATTATATTATAGTGGTGCATGCAAACACATGTTTTTAGCAGCACAGTTCATAATAGCTGTATCTTGGAAGTAGCCTATATGTGCATCAGCAGATGAATGGGTAAAGAAAATGTGGTATTTATACATAGTGAAGTGTGCATAAATGAATGCATATTGGTACCATAATGTTATGTGAAATAAATTTAAATATCATCTAGATTCTCCTATATGAGAAACCCATTGAATAAAGAAAGAAAGAAAAAATAAAAGATAGATAACAGAAAACTAGGAGATAGATATTATGCAAATGTGAATGGGACCAAGAAATTGGGTGGAGGGGAAGAGAAGAGGGGGAAAGATATGCAAAAAGAATTAAAATGCTTTGCTTACATGTACCAACTCTCCATGATAAATATAATCATTTTATTCTCCCAATATAAAATTTAAAATTTTTAAAAACGTTCATTCATAAAAAGGAAATTCTGTTTTTTTGCTACAACATGAATTAATCCAGAGGACCTTACACTAAGTAATCAGGAAGTCAGGCACAGAAATACAAACACTACATGACACCATGTACATGAGAAAAACTAAAATAGTCAAATTCATAGACACTTAGTATAGTGCAATGGTAGATTCTTGGGGCTCAGTAGAGGGAATATGGATTTAATACTCGAAAAGGAATTTTTATTTACACAGATGTAGTGATCTTAGAGATCTGTTCTTCAGCATAATGCCTAAAGTTAAAGTCATATTATATTGAATTTCGATTAGGGAGAAGATTTATGTTGTGTTCATATCACAGTAATGATACTACTAAGTAAAGACTATGGGAAGAAACTTTTAGACGTGAAGTATAGGCTTATCACATAGACTGTGGTAATGGTTTCACAAGTGAATACTTATCTCCAAAGTCAAGTTGTACATATTAAATACTTATAAAAATGTGTATGTCAAAAAGTTCAGTAGGTGGTTTAAAATTAAAATAAAATATAAATTCACATATTTATTTTCCTAAATACAAAAATGATAGCTTTATTTCTGTATCTCTTAAATGCACTCTTTGCCAGATTAAAGACAATGGCAATTCTGAAGTTTCTCAGATGTAAAACTACTCATGACTTTTGCCTGAAATTTCCCAGATGCTACAATAAAAAATGAAGTCCTCTCCCTGAATCATCATGGTACTTAGAGCTGTGTGAACCCGACCATAAAATCAATTAACAGATGTTTTACCTCAGCTCAATAGTTCTTTCTTATTTGCATCCAAAGTATTACACATCCTGTTATATACATGAGGATTCTTTTGTTTTTCAATGATAGGACAAATTGTGAATGCAAAAATTATTTGGCTTTAGACCCTTATTCTTTTACTATAAAATCACGTGGTTTTCCATTAACATATTTAATGACTTTGCACTTATTCTATGATTATAGTCATCAGTGTAAAAATTTAGGATAACTGGTAAACTTATCATACAAAGAATTTTAGGTTTTAGCTTAGTAACATAACCTTTTCCTGTGGCTAAAACTATTGTAGATTGTACCAGCAATCTGGTAAAAATACTCTTTAGTAAAGAGTAGTTATAGTCAGAAAAAAAAATAATTCATTATTATTTTATTATTAAAATATTATTTATGTATTATTCTGTTTGCATTAAAGATAATGACATTATGCAGCATAAATTTAATCTTTTCAGTTAAATTCATATAAATTATTTTTAAAATCTAAGATAAAAATACTCCCTCAATTATCAATTAGAAATATCAAAATTATTGGTAATTAATGAAATAGTTGCTATGTTAATCAAATTTTTATATATAACACAGAGTATGGCATTTGGTGTTGCCATATTTTTCTTCAAAATGAATGTCTGCAACATGTAACAAATTGCTTTCTTTTATATCAAAAATGTATCAATCATTAAAACAGATATATTAATTTTGGAATTTTTTAAGAAATCCTGAATGAAATGAAATGCAAAATTAGAAAAATCGGGATGTAGTACTGATGTCATGGAATGACTAAATCGTATCTATTATGATTAACTACCTGTTATCTAAAATTTAAATGATTACATAGCAGAAATGAATTTATATACACATTCTTAACTTATTTTTTTTACATATGGACAAGTTACTTATTACATTGCATTAAGTTTAATACCATGTTATATATATGCATACAAGTGTTACAGATAAAACCTTATTTTATAACTATACAAATTAACATTACAAAGTATAAACCTCTATGCACTGAGGTCAAGATATATTGTTTAGTTCATAATTATAGTATCATAAAATATGTCATAAGAGCTTTTGAGGTACAATTATGTTTCATGTTGAAAACCCGGGGATGTGATTCATGTGTTTAATATAGAACCCTGGGGAAGACTGAAAATAATCAGAGCCATCTGGCAAACATTGAAATAAGTGAAGAAAACAGGCTTGAGAAAATTGCAACCTCAGTTTGTTTATCAATGTGCACTGGAAGTGAAAAGCAAAGTTTATTCATTGCAAAGGTAATATATTTACCATAGGGAAAAATAGAGTTCAAAAATGCATAGATGAGGATTATTTTTAAAAATTTTAAAAATCACATTAATAATCTGATTACTTTTCAAACAGAAAATAACATCCTTAAAACTACCAGTACAGAAATTTGTAATGAATCTGCAAATTATTTCCCTACATATTCTTCAAATATTTTTAAAATAAAATGAATTTCAAGCTATGTAAATTCTTCTGAAAAACTGGGACAGCAATGGTAGTAAGCCATGTTTATTGTCAATTTCCCCTAATATTTTATTTCTGTAATGTTTAGTGGCATTTTTTCAGACTTGATGCTGATAGGATTTTCTTTTACAAATTTTGCTTAGAAAATGTTTGCAGTATATACAAAAACATTCCTCGTGAGCAGTAGATGTATATTCATGCCATGTCTTAAATCTTAACGGAAATGACTTGTTTTAATACTTAGATTTGAAAAGTAGAAAACATGAGCATTTACATATGAAAACAAAACACTTTGGGCCACAAGATGTCACTCTAGTGCAAGCCAGGCATGGTTTTCTACAAAATTAAAAAGAAGAATACATTAGACTTAATTTATATGTCTAATCTGGTTTTGATAACATATCAGATATTTTTATAGTGAGGAGCAAAAGTAACTTAGAACAGAGAATAATTTTTATATAGAGAAATTTCATTTGATTTCCCAGCACCTACATGATAAATGAGAAGACGTAATTCAATTCTTTATTACTTATGCAAAATAAAATTAAAAAGAACAATTACCACAATAATAAACCTGTTGGTGATTTTTAATCTTAACTTGAATTTGTCTAGAATAGGATAATTTAAGGAATAGTATAAAGATTTAGACAGCAGTGGTTCATATCTTTGTGATCTAAGTGGATCTCAGACTAAACATCATTATATAATCAGAATAAATAATAATAATTATTCACAAGGAGACCATAGGTTAAAAAAAGTCTACATCTAGTCCTTAACATAAGGGATGTTGGGATATGCTATCGACTATCAGAGAAATACACAAACTATGTGTTTTAATACTACAATTTCATGCACATTTTTAATGTTGCAATATATGTTGCCTCTGATACTCAGATATATAAATTTTACTCACCCATTATTCAAATTACACTTGCTGTGTTTAAGTGTGTGGTAAGAATCAAAGGTTTGCTCACTTAGTTCATGTATTTTTCAAAGAATTTTTCTTGAACTATCAAAAAATATAAATAGATATGTATGATAATGTTAATAGAGTGTATCTGTTTAAAGAAAAATATAGTTAAACTATTTAAAGATTAAATCAAATGTTTAGTAGCATATATTTATAATAAAATGTTATACCGTAGTTTATAGTGCATAACTGATATTTTGTCAAAATAATGTTAAATTTTAATTTTACAGACTGAAACCTTTTTTTCCCATTCATTTACTTGCCAAAATAGTGGTAATCACTCAAGTAGAATAATTTACTAAATGAAGCAAAATTAATTAAAATAGTGAACAGGAACTCATGGTGTTATAACAAACATTTTAGTACTTTATTGTATGCATACTTCTAAAATACAGTTGGCTTTCTATGAATCCAAATCTGAGATTTATCAACAATAAATCAAAATAATTGCAAAAAATACAAATTTTGTTTGTACTGAATATGTGCAGACATTTTTTCCTCATCATTCACTAAACAATACAGCATAACAACTATTTATATACAATTTATATCTCCTAAGGTATCAAGCAATCTAGAAGATACTCAGAATATGTGCAAAGGAGTGCATGAATTATATGCCAGTATTAGAACACTTTCATAAAGAAAATTGTGCATCCCTGATTTCAATATTCAGAGAGAGTCATACAGGCAAGATGGCTATGTGCAATCCCATTTAAACACAAACATAAGAAATCCAAAATTGTTAGTCACTAATTAACACTCCAGCTAATTATTCAAAACTTTCAATTCCATCGAAATAATAAAAACATTGATGTTTAAATAGTGATAGATAACAGATATAGGAAAATATACTAAAAGATATAATTTGTAATATTGAAATATAATAATAAAGAAAACAATTAAGATATATAGAGTACACAGCAAAGTCCATGGTAGAAATACACACTGAGAAAAAACAGTTTTAAAGGCTGTCATAGTATTATTGAGATTCCAGATATAATGTTGGAAGCATGGAGAATATTGGAAACTGAACATTGTGTGCTACAGTGTACTTACACCACTTTCAAAACTTGATTGTTATACTTCATATAGAAAATGTGAGTGATGTTTATTGAAATGTTTCAAAAATACATGTTTGAAATAAGGAAATTTATATTGCAAGGTAATATCCTTATTTACGAAATGATTTAAAATTTAAAATTGTTGGAAAAGTGGAAAACTGATTTAAATTTAAGATAACCATTTAAAATATTTATGCTACTACTTCAAAATGAGAAATATTTTAAAGTTTATTTCAATTAATATAATTGTTCTGAGTCAATAAACTGGAAGTGACACTGCAAAGGAAAAAGAAAATAAGAGAAAACTTTGGACAGATGTGTTCCTGGTTTTGATGCCAAGATCCCTGTACTTCACCAGCAATTAACGTCCTGGCAGATGGTGGAGAATCAGGAAAATACATGGGGGAAAATTAAAATGTTAAAAACAGGACAACAATCAAATTTCAGAATTCTCATTGTTCTCTAAAATTGAATGGATTTTTAAGTCTGTGGTATATATCCCTTCATATCTAAGTATTCATTCAAGGGCTGAAAAATAGTAGCAGCAATAAACCCAAAGTCATATGATTTAAAGATAACCTCACTGCATTATTTCTGTAAGTCATCTTTGAGCCTACCTGTGCATCCATGAATGATAGCACCCTATAACGCAGGTCTGGATTGCATATATTTTCTAAAGCTTTCAAAAAGGCCGCACTTTTTTATTTTGGTAATTTTAAGCATCTGATGATGTCAACATGTTTCAGTATTAAGGATATGTTTATGTTGGGTTTTATGTTCTCCATAAGTAATTAAACTTTCATTGTTTAAGACATACATTGAATCACATTAAAGAAAATATGAGAAAGCGTGCATAACAAAGGCTGTATGATATTAACTGGAAGCTTTCAGTTTTATATAGCTGGAATTTAATTTCTTGTGTATAAAATTTTAGCTTCACATTTTTACATCAAAGATTCTTTACAGTAGTAGAATGATCAATTTTGAGCTATGGAATACAATTTTGTAAATCACTTTGATGTGCAGCAAATCAAGGCAATAAGTCCAATGATGAGAAGACAGTTCAATCAAATACAATTGATTCAGAGCTAACACAAATGTTAACTAGCTTCTGGAAGGAGCGTTAAAGTGCAATACCACAGGTCCCAGAGGCAAGGTCATGGTGTAGGCACTTGAGAATTCTTCCTTCTTCATTGCTCAAAACTAATTCTTTGGCATGTGTCTGGGCTCTAGGAGAGATGGAACAACTAACTGATTTGTACAACTTCAGCTGATTCCTTGACAGGTTTTTGCACTGAGCAATATCAGAGCCCTAACTAAAGGGCAAAGGGCAAGGAAGCAGAAACATGTGTTTTAAATGGTCTATTTTGGTTTATGCAGAAACAAATCAGTAAGCTGTAAGCAAGTTACAAAGCTAAGTTGCCTTTGCCACTATGTTACCAAGCAAAAGGAAACCAAGGCATGTGCTCCCCTGACACCTCTGCTCTCGGGTTCAGTAGCCTGTAAATCAGGCCTTGTCAGGAAAGGGATCGATTGAATGACATTTGTGAGTATAACAAAGTTGACTCACTCTAGTTTCCCTATGAAATGTCCCTGTAAACCTGGGTTGCATTTCTCAGGGGCAATTTCCGAGCAGTATTCAGTTGTTACTTTGATGGACAAGACTGATCATAGTAACATAAAGATGTTAATAGCTATGTTTAATGATCACTAGTGTGGCTACAGAGACTATTTTGATCAGACTGTTGAAAGAATGATGATTGAAAGATTGTAGGAGTAAAAAATAATACTACATATGAGTGAATATGCTAAAAGTAACCAATGGTTTTCAATGTATGAATTTGTGTAAGAGAAAAATCATCTTGATATGCACTAAAATATATTAAATTGAATGCGATTGCTAATAGTTGTTTTGATTAAATTATAAATTGAAGGAAAATTCGTTGGCCTACTGATGGAAACATACAATTTTAAAACACTTTTTAAGAAACTCTATGTTTCATCATGAAATATTAGTATTTTCTTTTGAAATCAGAATGTGTGACAAGAACAAGGAATATTTTACTCAAGTTTATATTAAGGATCCTAACCAGAGCAATAAGACAGTTAAAGAAGCAAGTATCATGCAAATCTGAAAGAATAAATCAGCTTTTTTATCATTCAAGAATGGCATAAAAAGCACACGGAAATATACATGAATATACCAGTCATTTAATATTACTATGAATACTTTAAGAGGGCCAAATGAAACAAAACTAACAGAAAGTATTTCTATTTCTACATAGTAGCAACAGTAGCTATGAAAATTTAGGTAAGATGATTAGATATCTAAAAATATTAAAAAGCATTAGGACAAATCTGAATGGAAATGTGCAAGGCGGACATTGCAAAGATATAAACATTCCTCCACTTATGAGGGCTTATATCTGCAGCTATAACATCTATCATAAATTGAAAATTTCGTAAGTTGAAAATGTGATTAATACGTGCAACCCATTGAACATCCTGTCTTCGCATGGCAGGACACCATAGCGTATCAGTTGTTTACCTTTGTGATCTCCATGCTCACTGGGAGCTGTGGGCACTGATAGAATCATGGGAGCTCATCCTACTATATGCTAGCATAGGAAAAGATGGAAATTCAAAATTCCAATTATGATTTCTACTGAATAGATACTGATTTACAACTATTATTAAGTCAAAAAATCATATGTGCAATGATTAAATTGTGTGGCCTATACATAGATAGACAGATAAATAGATGGATATATACAGATAGTATTTATGAAACTTGAATGTTTTTGTTGATAATTAGTTGCAGAAGTTTAGAACAAACATACATATATGTGCATGTATGTATGTGTGTGTTTATATATATGTTTTGTTTTATTTTCTCTTGTATTAGTGATTTAAGGTCTTGGAATCTATTACTATGAATTGCATCCACCAAATGAGAGGTTTTTCTGATTTCGGTTGTAAAACTTTTAAATACATTGGCCTCATAAAAATCATAAAACAAAGCCGGGCGTGGTGGTGCACGCCTTTAATCCCAGCACTCGGGAGGCTGAGGTAGGCGGAGCATTGTGAGTTCGAGGCCCAGCTTGGGCTACAACGCAAGCGTAAGGCCGGCCTGAGCTACATAGTGCGACCCTGCCTCAAGAAACCAGGGCTGGGAGTTTGGCTCAGTGGCTTAAGCACCTGCCCTGGCAGGTGCGAGGCTGTGAGTTCAATCCCTGGTGCTGAAAAAAAAAAATCATAAAACACACTGGTTTTATTAAAAAGTACGTAGTTTTCCTTTTTTGCTACACTTCTGAAAGATTTTTTTAAAATAATGATTGTAAGTACATCACTTTAAAAATTGATGTTATTGGAGATGTCCATTACATATGCATTAAGAACAGAAATTTTAAAACAGCCACTCTTTCTTATTTTTTAAAATTAATTGTTACATGTCTTAGTTACTTTTTTGTTGCTGGGAATAAATACCCCACACTCATGAGTCAAAAGAGAAAGAAATATTTTGGCTTAGTTTGTAGAGGTTTCAGTCTATAGTCAACTGATTCTAAGGTAGGGTGGCATGGCAGAGGGCCATCACAGAAGAGAAACAGTTCATGACAGAGCAGATGAAGCCAAACAAAAAGAAAACTACAGGCCAATCTCTTGAATGAAAATAGGTACAAAAATTCTTTTTTTTTTTTATTAAAGAGAGGAAAAAAAAGACATATAACAAAGACAAAAAGCAAAAGAGACAAATGACTAGAGTAAATGCACAAGAGTAACCTTACAGGTTTACAAAACAGGATACAACCTTAACAATAGTTGTGATACTGTGCATTGTTACCTTCAAAATTCTTAATAAGGTACTGACAAACAGAATGCAGTAAATCTTTAAGAAGATTATACATGATGACCAAGTAGAATTCATCCCAACGATGCATGATGGTTCAACATACACAAATCAATAAATGTAATACACCATATTAACAAAACCAATGACAAAAATCATATGTCCATCTCAATAGATGCGGAGAAAACATTTGATGAAGACCAAAACCCAGTCATTATAAAACCCTAGAGAAAATTAGAATAAATGGTCTTTACCTGAACCTTATAAAAGGCATCTATGACAAACCAATCCGTAACATCATATTAAATGGTCAAAAACTGAAAGCTTTCACTCTAAAATCAGGAACAAGACAAGAATGTCCATTATGACCATCCTATTTGATACAGTTCAGGAAACATTCACCAGAACAATTAGACAAAAGAAAAGTATAAAAGGAATAAAGATAGGAAAAGAATAAGTCAAATTATCATTATTTGAAGATGACATGAGACTCCACATAGGAGACCCCAAAAACTTTGTCAAAAAAACTGTAGATTTAATATCCACGTTCAGTAGTGTAGCAGGATACAATGTCAACACTCAAAAAACAATAACATTCCTGTACACAACAAAATAACAGGGAGAGAAATTAGGGAAAGCACACCCTTTCAATAGCACTTTTAAAAATGAACTACTCAGGAATCAATGTAACAAAGCGTGTAAAAGATTCATACAATTTACAGTACCCTAAAATGGAAGATTGAAGAAGATACCAGAAAATGGAAAGACAACTCTTACTCTTGGATATTAAGCACCAACATAGTGAAAATGGACATTTCCCAATATTTCTATACAGATTTAATGCAATCTCAATCAAAATACCACTAGAATGCCTTATAAATCTAGAGAAAACATTTCTAAAATTCATTTGGAATGAGAAAAATCCTAGAGTATCAAAAGCAAGTCTAGGCACCAAAGGCAAGTTAGAGGGTATTACAATTCCAAACCTGAAATTATACTACAAAGCTACTGTGATAAAATCAGCATGGTGTTGGCCAAAAAATAAAATAAGAAAGCCTGAGGATCACTGAAACAGAATAGAAGATTCAGACCCAACCCCAAACACACTCAGTCAATTTATCTTTGACAACTGAGCCAAATATGTTTACTGGAAGAAAGGTAGTCTCTTTAATAAATGGTGCTGGAAAAACTCTCTTTTCACATGCTAAAGACTAAAAGTAGATCCATGTCTCTCACCATGCACTAAACTAAAGTAAAAATGAATGAAAGATTAAATATTAAACTGAAACACTAAATTTACTGGAAAAAACAGGTAGAAATCTTAAAGCTATAAGTTTAGCCAGAAACTTCATGAACAAAACCTGACTACAAGGAAAATATTGCAAAGAATCAACAGATGGAATCTCAACTTATTAAAAAGTTTTGCACAACAAAAAGAACCACCAACAGAGTGAAAAGACAACCCACAGAGTGGGTAGAAACTATAGCCAGATGTCTCACAGATGGACTTCTACCTAGAACATATAAAGAATTGAAAATAATCAGACTCCCCATATTCAAAGACTCAATACAAAAATGGGCATCTGAGATAAATACATACTTCTCAGATGAAGAAATTCAAATGACAAATAAATGCATGAAAAAATGTTCAGCATCATTGGACATTTGAGAAATGCAAATTTAAACAGATTCTATCTCACTGCAGAAAGAATGGCTATCATAAAAAATCAACTAGTAAATATTGGAGGGGTTGTGGGGAAAAAGGAACCCTTTTCTACTATTGGTGGGGGTGTAGATTGTTACAAACACTGTGAAAAATCAGTGTGGAGATTCCTCAAATAACTAGCATTAGAGGTCCCATTTGCCTCAGCTATTTCTTTTCTGGATATCTTCCCAGAAGAATTAAAAACATCATACCACAGTGATACACGTGTACCCGTGTTTATAGCAGCACAATTGGTAATATGTAAATCTTGGAAACAACCCAAATGTCCATCAACCAAGGAATGGATGAAAAAGATGTGGGATTTTTTATATATAATGAAGTACTACTCAGCCATAAAGAAGGATAAACTGGAGATTTTTCTAGGTAAACTGCAACCTGAGACCACATTCCTAAGTGAAATAAATCAGACCCATATGTGTAAGCATCGTATTGTCTCACTAGTGTGAGAAAGTGAATGAGTACATAATGTCTAAAATGTATAAAAAATATTGTGAATTTGGAAGAAACTTCCAAAGAAAAGACAAACTATGATGAGAGAAAAGGGTAAGGAAGGAAGGGAAAAAGAAAAACACATGTATATATGCAAAATAGTTTAAATTGTTATACAGCTAATTTCTCTTTGTTCTTTGAAACGAAATGTGTGTTCTAATATTGCTTTGACAAGATAACACACCTGTGTCTTGTACTCTGAATAACTACCACAAAGACAACAATATGCAATTTATTAAGTATTGTAACTGTCCTACTAACCTGTTTTGAAACTGTCTCATTGTTATTTTTATCTTTTTTCTATTTAAAATAAAAAAAAGAATTTATTCTGGCATATAGTTTGCAACCCTAATTTCCATCTACATTGTTGATTTATTGCAGCAGCTGCTTTGTTGAAATGTATTCAGCCTTGCCTACGATAAAATAGTAGCTTTTCTTTTTCTTGGAGCCTCCACCTGCTCAGTGGTATACATAGAAAGGTAACAAAACAATCTACACTCTATGAGAGGAGAGTTTGTGAAGGACTGAGAATTAAAAGATGAGCCAGTACTATTCCTCTAGTTTACTTTCTCTTTTTCTGTTTAGACTCATGTATTCAGTAATTGTTCATACTAAGTCTAGATATTTAGATTTCTTATGTAAAATCTAGGGATATATTTTTAACATTAATGTATTTTGTTCAGATTGTTTTCTAGATTCTAAAATATTCCCCCATCCTAGATAAGGACATAAAAATTTGGTAATACCACCACAAAGTGAGGGAGTTGATAAATTTTTAAAAAATTTGTGATACTCTTTTCAAAATTTTCTTTACTTGTATAAACTAAAACCCTGGTGCAATGATAAGTGTAGCAATAGTTTATAGTCATACCATGTCTCAGGCAAATATAACCCTAACATTGGTTAAAAAAATTCTAGCTCTCGAATAAGTACCAAAAATAAAGAAATAAAGAACAAATAGAATTTATTTTATGAAGAAATTTGAAGTGAATATGTAATAGTCATATACATGTTACTGTTAACAACTAGTTGATCATGATTTATGTTACTATTTTCTTGAATAATATATGCATCATTGTCATGAAATTTATCAGTGACAAATAATGAGTGGTGCTTACAGTGTGTCAGGTACATGCAAAATGAACACAGTTTGCATTTTCTACTCACTGTCCTCACTGAATATATTTACAGAATGACAGTTCTCAGAATAAAATGAATGTTCATCTCTCACAAAAGAGACTAACTAGAATGATAGTTAAACATTTGCTAATGTTAAATCTTTCTTTTGCTTTCAAAAACAATGTAACAAGACTATGAAAATTCATGATACCTTTCATTTGATAAAATTTATCCTAGTCCTTCAAATATTTCAATTTATATGCTCAACAAAAGTGCAATAACAATGGATATGACAACATATCTTAAATATGAGACGTAATAAGTGTTAGAAATTGAAGCTGTTTTATTTTGTCTTTGCAAAACAGTGCTCAGAATACGATTAAATACATGAATAAAATGGTTTTTATCCTTATCTTTTTCAGGGATTCGTTATTTTTGTATTAATTCATTTATAAAAGGGTTCAGATGACCCACTTCTTACATTTTTAATTTACTTACCATTACTACTTTGTGTTTTGCACTTTGATTCAATTAGTAACATGTTTTCCATTTCCAAATAACCATGGCATGCATTTATAGTATGCAAGGTGATATTTTGATCACTCTCTCTCTCTCTCTATATATATATATATATATAATAGAAAATTCAATCAATTTCAATTCAATTGCCTCATGAATTTATAATTTTCTTGTACTAAGAATGTTAAAAAACATATTTTAAAATTAATATAGAATAAATTTTTAATCTTTTCACCTTCATCATTTAAACTAATGCCAAGTAAACTCAGTAAAAATTCCAGATCTTAAAGACTATATTAGTGATTTTACCTGGACAATAAGCTTATAAAAATAATACAGAAAAATCATGCTCCTTTAGGAAATCTATTGCATAATCTTTTCTAAAATACATACACAGAAATATTTTCTTAATGCATAGTTTTTTACGATAATAAAATACTAGATGCATGATTTTAAAATGAGTCTCAGAGATAATCACACTAATGTACTTACTATAAACATTATCATTATAAAAATGTACTTGATGATGAAAGTGAAAATATTTCAATATCTAATAGCTCATCATGTTTACATTTCATTAAAATTACTAAAAGTAAAATTTTAATTTTTACACTTATTTATATATGTATATTATACTAGGAATCAATATCACAAATTATGAAATTGTGCATAATGCAGTCAAAAGTGCTGAAATAGAGAATCAAAATACTTGAATTTAAAATCTTGTTGCATGATGAAGCTCTGCGTGTGATTGCTAAAGCTATCTGAGAGAAGAGATGCCACTCACATGGATTTCTACTTCCTCTACCTTCTGCCAGAGTGCAGACCAGGACCTGGCTGCCTACTGCAGGATTACGCTGCTGCAAAGATAGTTTTTTCTCACTCTAATGGTTCTCTTTTGAGGCAGTGGTCATATGATCACAACTCTTGGGGGAACACAAAATCTGCACTCAGTTATAAAGCAAAAAAATAAAAAAGTAAGAAAAGTGAATTGTTTATGATAGTTTGGGCAGGGTAAACTTTTTGGACTTAGGGACCCTAGAGCACATAATGTTTCTGTATCTACTGCTTCATACAATATAAACATAAAACTCAGCAACATACAATAACATTACTTTAAGATTCATCAACCTGTAGATCAGAATTTCAAGCAGAAAACAGATAATATAGTTTATCTTTCATGACCTCTGGGGCTTTGGCTAGGAGACAAATTGCTGTAGGTGACTCACCTTGCTGAGGCCTAGAATCAAACAGAAGCTTCTTCCCTCTTATGCTACCTTCACTTGCATAATAAAGCAGCTGACCTCAATTCTGATGTTTGACTACTGATAATATTCACTCTCCACAATCTGCCTTCAAAAATCAAAGCAAATTTGACCCACACCTAGACAACTGGTAAGAAATATTCTCATGGTTTCTTCTTTTGACGTTAGGGGAAAATTTCCCCCAAGTTCTGACTCCTGCGGTAAGCCTCATCCTGGCTTCACTCACTGTTACCTCAGTCTTAAGCCTGGTGGAAACAACTGCAAGGCTGCCCCTTACATGAGTCAGAAACCTCCCCATGCACTTCTGGAGCACGTGCAGTGCCATGACTCTCAACCAGCCAGCCGCTTTCCTGGGGAAAAGATGGGTTGACTTTGTTCTTCACTGATCAACCTCAAGATGTGATAATTCAATATCCATACTTAACCCGCAGCTCTCTAATAGAATGACTTTGTGGTTTGGGGTTCTTCATTTATAGTGACCTCAAAGGAAAGACCTCTATGTCATGAAAACATGGGGATTGAAGAGCAATAGTACCAAACAAAAAGGTAGAAAAGAATGACTTTTTATGACTGTCTTTCGCGGTTCACATAATGTCATTTCTGTTGCACTCTATGTGGGCTTACTGTGATGCAGTGTCTTTGATTTTTTTACCTCTAAACTTTTTTTAATTTAATCTCTTCTACTTCTTCAAAAGATTATTCATCTAATAAAATAATGTACACAAAATGCCTTAAAATTTTAAAGTATTATTCAATGCCAATTTAATACGTCATCAAATATTTTGGGGCACTTACTATAAACCCACATAGTTACATATTCACAATAAATATAAAATTATGAGTGATATTTTCACTGTAATAGTGAAGATCCTTTAACCTAGTGGTAACGTATAACTATGAAATAGTTCAGAGTATGATAATGATTTCACATATGGTAATTATTTCATTAAATTGTTCTAAATGAATGATACCAGGGGGCTCCAGAATCCTGTCTTGCAAAGAACATGTTTAAATATACCATTAAAAATTACTATATATTTGTTATGAATAGAGCACAAAAATATTTTCTTCTTACACAAGCACTGTACGAATTATCCACAACAATTAAATGCAAGATTTTAAGTTAGGCATGATATTTTATATAATTGTTTTAACTTAAAACATAATTAAACAGTGAGTCATTTCTGAAGTCTAGAGTATTTATTTACCTTCATCATATGAGAGTGACATCTAAAATATTTGAAGAACTCATAGATTAAAATATAACTGTACTTTCTAAATTAAGGTAATTTCATACATATTTACACAGAGATTTCCCATAAGTTGTATTTCTCATCTTTACATGTCATCTTTATAAGGCCAAACTTATTTACCCAAAAACCAAGTAGGTGGAGGATACTGTGTGTACATTTAGGTACAGTCATAGCTGCAAGTTTTATTCATACATATTTCCAGATTTCGGTGTTAATGGAATTAAAAACTCAGAATTCAAATCAAAGCAAACATAAAATATTAATAATGAACAGTAATAATCAAGAGAAGGAAAGGAACATTTTCCCTTTTCATATTAATTTCCAGGGATCCTATTACATTAAAAATAGCTAAGAAACTATTTAAGGAGGTAACACAAAATAACAATAAAATGTTCATACCAGATGTTACGGTTAGGATTTGGAATACCCTCCCATCTTCTCACACGTTCAGAGGTGGGCTTTGGGAGGTGACTGGGTCAAGCAGAAGCTATGCTCATTGTTGGACTGATCTTTCATGTGTGCTGTGAGGAGATGTCCTGTAAGGAGGTGGGACTGGTTTGGAGGGGTGTTACAGACTGTATCTCCCCTGCCTGGTTCCCTTCTTGTCTCTCAGCTTCAGGTTACCATAAGGTGAGCAGCTTCCCCCACGATGCCTCTCCACCACGCTGTTTCTGCCCTGGAATCTGCCAATGGAAGACTGAATCCCCATGAAAGCACAGAAAACAATGAGCAAAGTTAAACATACCTTTGTAAGTTAATGGTGTCAGATACTTTGTCCCATCAATGGGAAACCTAACTAAAACATCTCCTAAATTCACAAGCTAACTGTTTTTGTATTTTTGATATATTTCATATTATAGAGGAAAATAAATGTTAAAATGTTCTATAAACCAAAAATTAAATTACTAAACAAAAATTCAAAGAAAGAATGCACAGATAAGAAAACTATAAATTAATAGCTTCTGTAAATATCTATGGAAAACAGCTAGACTTTTAAAATTCTTTCTATTAAGGTAGATTGATATGCATTTTAGGAAGAAAAATATCAAATTTTGCCTCATTCAAAATGTTTGAAGCATAAATTTTATCAGTTTAACATCTAGAAATTTTTCAACCTAAGAGATACTTCAAATGGTTAAGGATCTTCAGTTTAGCTATATTTTTAATTGTAAGCAAAAACAACTGAAAATAACTTAATAGTTATCAACAGAATAGATAAATCTTATTCAAAGAATGGCATGGTGCACTACTACCACAGCAAAATGGGCAAATCTGCATGCATTTGTTCAGAAGATATTTAGAATAAATTTGTCCAAGGCAACCTGGCTGTACTGGCATGTATCTGACCACTCTCAATAATAATTTTTTCCCTGAGGGTCATATACAAAAGAAAAAATGGCAGCAGGTTACAGTTGGTCTTGTCCTAAGAATCAATAAGACTTACATATAAGACAAAATAGCAAAAGATAAATTGTGTTTAGGAATATAAAGAAACCCTTTCAAATTACAATTACAGTTGTTACATTAGCCTATGTCAGGAATTCAAAGGTAGGAGAGCCCTAAGAAGTAAAAGAGTTTTCAGACATAAACTACGTCCTGGAAACAGTGATCCTTGATGTTGAAAATATTTGCTAACTCTCTTCCACTCTCTACAGTCAAAATGTACAAGTGAAGAAACACAGGTGAGAAAACAAAGGAGTTTAAAATTCACAGTTTCCCTTTCATATCAGTTATAATCACAGAACTTAAACATAATCAATATAAATCAAAGTTTTTGTTAGCATGTTTTATATTGTTTGTATATTGTATATTGTTAGATTAAATTAAATCAGACTTAAACGTGTCTGTGTACACAGTGAATCACAGCATTACTGTGTAAGCAACAGGCAATCTAATTTGAGATTTTATCCCTTTAAAAGGTAACCAAGTCTCAGTCATCAGAGCAGCTGAGTCTTTAGCAAACAGTAAGTTGCAAACAGTTCAGAAGTGTCAAATAATGCAAAAGGCCTGAAATGAGCTTATTTCAGCATGTCAGTTCCTTTTCGTCTATGGACACCACCTCCCCATGTTACCAGTTGGCCCTCTCTGAACTCTTACTTGTTCAGGACATTGCCCAATTCACTCATCACTTCTTTTCTATTGAAATAAACATTGGTAAATTTAATTTGTCTCAAGTTTTTCTTCTACTATCATCAAGGTGGTCTTTTTTTCTGATTATTGACCTTTCATTTAAATTGACAACCATAATCTATAATTCCTAAGTATGAGTAAGA
Source organism: Dasyprocta punctata (assembly GCA_004363535.1). Lineage (NCBI taxonomy): Eukaryota > Metazoa > Chordata > Mammalia > Rodentia > Dasyproctidae > Dasyprocta > Dasyprocta punctata. The sequence goes on from RJWM01009125.1 coordinate 35,057, forward strand.
CAGTGATGTAATCATCTAGACCATAGAGAACAGAGTCACAATATTATAAATTTTAAGAGAACCTTGTGAAAAAACAAACCTTCATAATGATGGCTTGTAAATGTTTCCTGATAAACATAAAATTTAGAAACCCTTATGTGAATAATTACATAACAATACATGTGAATAAGTATGGTATGGTATGGTGAATAATATGGTAACAATACATGTGAATAAGTATGGTATCATTATGAATTGATATTTGTTTATTGTTGGAACTGTACTAATATCAACATTCAGGAGAATAAAAATTAATATAAAACAGTTTGGATAGCTAAAAATGATAGAATTTACAGTTTGCATTTGTTTAAATATTTTCATTTTTACCATATCATTTTAATATGTTTCAGAAGCCTTTTATAGTATTTTTATTAATTTGTATTATTTGTTACTAAAAAATATTGCCTATAATTACACTTGTGTTTTTATTTCCAAATATTGCCTTGTGACTTATTTTTATCTATTATCTATTTATTTTTTCATACAGGGTTTGAAAAAGAGCCACCATAATAAAGTCTTTTGCTTTGATGTATGTATATTAATTCTAATCCAAGTGAAGAAATGAATACAGAAGTTTATATTTGTTTTGGATTCATATTTTCTCATGCAAATTCTGTCATTCTAAGTACAGATTACATACTGTGACAACTTGGAGGCAAGAATTCCAGGTCACATCAAGTTCATTTTGCCAGTGTTAAAGTGTTAATTTTCTGAGCTAATATTCTTTTTCTTTGATAGTCCAAACAGAATTACTGTGTCAATAACTGCCCTTACTCATTCCTGGTACAGGTAATCACCAGGATGTATGCTAACAACTGGGACAAAATGCTTCCAAAGATTCGATCTGCTAACAATATTTGAAAAGACTAAATTTTCAGTCACTAACATGTAGTAAGATTGTTGACTAAGTAGTGGCTAAGATCAATGATTTTTATTATTAATCAAAACAGTAAGTGTATATTCAATAATTAATTTGCAGTACACATTGTCAATTTAAATTTCTGGTTATTGGTTTGGCTGAATTGTACCCTCATGCTAGGTATCCAGATACTCTTGTTAGGACTTGTCTAGCAGCACACTCATGATTATTCACTCTCTTTCTTTTTCATTATTCTATCCAACACCTGCAGAATGCCTTTCTCACTGTATGATCTGAATAAAAATATTAAATCACTTCAGTCTCCAGACTGCCTACAGATGTGGAATTGTATTAGTATCTTCATAGTTTGTAGTGAAAATAGAAATTAATAGCTTAGCAAAAAAAGAACAAAAGTTTAAAATAATAGAACCAGTGTAATATCATATGCATTCAATTAAGGCATTTTATTAAGCAAATATTTCATTTTAATAAGAGTTATAGCTTGAGGTTATTTCTATCATTTAAAAGGGAATATTGTACTCTTTAAACCCACTAAAGTAGAACACTCTTACTACTTCAAAAAGTACACTGCTGTTTGGGTAATTACATTTAATATTAATAGTCATTTACCTTAATATTTATTGTTGTGAATTTGAAACTTCTAATAGCCTTCAGAATGAATAAGATTTTCACAAAGCATCCAAAAGATAATTAAAAAGGCAAAGAAAAGTCATTTCAGTTCAGAGAAATGTGAAATACTGTCAGTGTGATGTACAGAACAGTAACTACAATATCACAGATGAACAAATGACCATATTGTACCAAAGCAAACCGTGATCATTCTCGTACATGTTTGCATTTGCATGAAAGTAATTGTGTGAAAAGAATAATGGGCAGCAGTCATGAAAATAACAGGACTAGTGTGGGTCAAAATTATCATTTCACTTAGCATAGGCACATCGAGTGAAAGACAAGAATTTGGTTAATGGAGAATGATAATCTTGCCTGGAATCATCAGATAAAAGAATACATACTTTTTTAACATTTTGCAAAATGTTATGCCTTAAATTGTATGTATTATATATATTTGTGTGTGAGAGTGTAGCTATTAACTTATTTCTGTTCAGTCTGTTTATTAACTAAATCATGAACTGGAGCACTTGCTACTCTGTGTCAGGAAATGTTTGTTGAACATTTAAAATGCAAAACTGAATCTGTTTCTCAAGTCACATCATTTCAAAATGTGACATCCTATGGAGTAAAGCAGAATTTGCCACACTACTGTGGTGACAAAATATCTATGTATAAACAAATTCCATTCTTGATATCTCTATATCAGAAGGAACTGAGAGCCTCCACTAGCAATAGTAGTGAGATTTAACTTTTAAGTAACTCTGTTTTCCTCAGATAAGTTTCAAATTTAACATGTAAGAATTAAAATGGGAAAATTTATATGATTATAGAATTGGGTGTATAATATGTCTGTTATAAAGGAATATGACAGTCCAGAATCTATGATTTATATCTGTTTCTTTTTCTTGTACATGCCTCAAGTTTTATCTGTATAGGAAAACACAGATTATTTTTAATTCCATATAACCTAAGATATACTTATTAAATACAAAATAAAAGTGAAAAAATCAAGTCCAGTTTTTTCAGTAATGTTGGTGTTAATTTTATCTTTCTGTAATTGTTAATCTGTGCCATGTTTTAAATAAACTCATTGTAGATACATGCACAATTAATTGCTTCTGCATATTACAGTAGGTACATTTTAAAAAACTAAACTTCACTTGAAAATCCTATAGAAAACTTTTCATGATAAATTTACTACAAAATTAATTCCTTTTTTGGAAAAGTCACTAGGGATTAGCACCAGGACCCTGGTACTGAGTTGTATTGCTAGCACTTTTTTTAAAAACAGGGTCTTGATAAGTCACTAAGTTGCCCAAGCTGGGCTCAAACTTATGATCATCCTACCCCAGTTTTCCCAGAGTACTGGACTACAGGCATGTACTAATATCCTCAACTGATTTTCATATAGTCACTAGTGAAAGTAAAAGATATTTATACATAAGATACTGCCCTGTGTTTTAATATGAATTAAGATTCAAGACACAATGTTTGCTTCTATGTTTAAGAAAATAGAATTGATTGAAGACAGTTTGGTTAAAAATGAAAGAATTCATTCAAAATTCAAGAAATGTTATTGCTCCTGAGTGTCTGAAAATGTAAAATACTTCATTATAATACTTCTCTCAACCAAAATTCCTCATACACAACAGTGATATCTGATCATAGTAGCTAGAATAGCTTCCAAAGTATCCAAATTCTTCAGCACTTTTATATATAAAATACAAGTTGGGATTTCAATAAAGTTATAGGCATATGAACTAATACATTGTCATTTTCTATAAAAAGGACATGAATAATCTCTTGTAATAGATCAGTTTTTAATGGTAGTCTATCAAATGTATCTCATAACATCAATAATCCTAAATTTATAGATTGAATCAGTCGAGTGAAGAAGGAAAACATTTAAATATTCACAATACTTGCAGACATGCAAATACAACTTTTTATATTTGTCTCATGATTGTCTTTTAAAATTTTTGCTATCTGATCCTTCCCTGAGTTTTAATAAAATATCCTGAAGTTTTAAATATATCTTCATCTATAGGGTTTTGTAATCAATAAGTCATAAAAATAATGGAATTTCCTTTGAAAATACAATTGTAGAGCATTTTCTAAGCACTCAAGTTTTTAAAGTAAAACTTTGGTCACTTTCAAGCAAGTAACATCACCCTACACACACGTAAACCCACACGCACACACTTTTTACACAAATATTTATTTCACTTAGCAAGAAGAATTTTCTTTATATTCTTTATTATCACATCATATTCTATGAACCAACTCTTGGCATTTATTATTTTTTCTCATTCTTAATCATCAAAGTTCATATTTTAAAATGAAATTGAGTTATCATTTACTTATGTCCAAAATGTAATTTTAGCTTCATTTTTGTTATTTCTCACAGAAGATATTATATGCAAATTTTCTTATACTTATTCTCCAAAATGATTGTGCTCTTACAATATTACTTTTATATATCTCCCCACAGAGGTTACAAATATCGAGTGTCATTATCCCTTATCTGATCAAAGTAATGCCTTCATTGTTAAACTGTATATTGTACCAGGCCTGAAGCATGATCTAAAACTAATATTGACTTTAATAACCCTAATCATGAAAAACAAACACTATCTTATTCATCTAATTTTTATGTGTAGACATTCTTAATTTTGATCCAAATTAATTAATTTAAAAATATTTTCCAATAGTAGTGGCCTTCACAATAAACATTAATTTACAGGAAATTTAGCATTATATTAAAGAGTACAAAATGCCTGAGTTATAACACTAATAAATTTGAAAAGATAAGAAAATACTTAGATCATGAGTATTATGAATGATGCCAAATTGTCTTATCCACATATAACAACTAATTAAATCCTTTGATGTAGATGATATTTTTCTTAAATTACATATGAAGTAATAATGGCACAAAGCATGTAAACAACATTTTGCAAATTCATGCAGTTAATGAATTGGTCTGGATTACCAGACTTTCTTCACCAAGAGAACCCATATTAATATGCATGTATGATGCTCTCAGCACATAATCACACAACCATCATGGTACAAATATTATGAAGTTTTAGGAGCTATTCTTGAGAAAGATATGACTTTTGTGGAAGGAGCAAAACAAACACGGCCTCTACTGAAACCATATGTGAAAGGTAAATTCCAGAGATGTTAAATGAAGTATTTAAAAATGAAAACACTATGTATTTATTACTTCAGTGAGGAAACTGAGGGACAGAGACACTAATTTGTCATTTGATAGAATGTTTATCTGCTTTGCAAATCAATTGTCGCAACAGAGACCATGTGTTTCTTACCCTTCTTTTATCCAATCAAGTGTCTGTTACCACAGTATCATCAGTCCCTGTTGTCCCCTTAGTTTTGTCATGGTAGACCATGTGCAGCATTCTTTATGTATTTGTTCCCTTTGAAAATATTAGTAAAAATGTGTTGAATTTAAGAGAGGTAGCAAGGTGACATCACTGTATTATTTTCAGAATTTAAATATTATGTGTGTCATTTATCTGAAATTTGCATGGATCACATGAGTATAAAATATTGATTAAATTTCAAGCAAAATAAGTCTGTTGTCTTTATTTGAATCTTTATTAACTGAACACATGTGGAGTGAAACATGTTACTACTAGCAAGCGATATTTAAAATGTATATAGATTGAGAAATCTCTGATCTCTAGTAGTCTATCCTAGTAGTTACACAAGATCATTTGGTCAGTAAAGTTTGTATATTTTACCATAAGTTTAAAACAATTTTAATGCATTTCATAGCATTTACATTAGCAATATGTATTTTAAAGTTATCTAATAATTTTCTAAATACTGCATCTTGTCAGTTCTACTGTTTTGGATTGGTTTCCTAGTGTGACTATCAAGAAAAAAAACTCCACAAATTTAGTGACTTTAAACAACAAAAATGTATTCTCGGATGAGTCTGGAACTCAAGACTGAAATCATGTTGTGGAATTTCCTTGAGTGTCTAGTCTTCGTGTCTTCCAGCTTCTAGAGGCTCTCAACGTTGTAGTGGCTTGCGGCCACATCTCTCCCTGTGTTCTGTCTTCAAATTCCTTTCCTCTGTTGTGCTGTGTTCTACCCCTCTGGCTCTTGGAAGGGCCCTGGACATTGGATTTAAGGCACTGAGTAATCCGTGGTGATTTTCTTAGGTCAATTTCCTGGAGTGTATGTCCTTCAACAAGGTCCATTTGGAAAATAAGTTTGTAGAGATTAGGACACGGATAAAATGTTTTGTGAGCAAACGTTCAACTCAGTGCAAATATTAACCAATTATTATCAGCAAAATCCAAAGCATATTGGAAGTGTAAAAGGACATACAATTGAATACTTAAATGTAATTATGCTATGGAATGATGAACTATGGTTTTTCTATTAAAAGAGATCCACTTTGGATAGTTTTTTTTAAGATCATTTTAATAATTAAACTTTTAAATTGCTCTATCTATCTATCTACCTATCTATCCATCTATCTATCATCTGTCGGTATTCTAGTGCTGGAGATCGGATTCTGGGTTTTGCACTTGTTTGGCTACCATCCAACCTCAGAGCTATGACACCAAACCTATGGTTGCATTTCTCTTTCTAAAAGTGGCAGAGAAATTCTAGATTCTCTTTATTTGTATGGAAATAGAAGTGACAAGATTTAGGAATTTTAACTTGTCATGGAAATAAAGTTTTTTGTCAATGTTTCTCTCCTTTCTGTGACAAGTCGGGCTGCCTGTGGAGTTATCCCAGATCTCATAAATGTCTTCAATGTTTCTTTAATGTTCATTATTTTCTACTACTCAAGATGGAAAATTTTTAGTATTTTTATCAGTGGTTATTGTCTACGTCTTGTCTTCATTTTCAATAACCTTTCTGTACATTAAATAATCCCTTAATTATGCAGGATTTTAAAAATAAAATCTATTTTTATTTCTAACAATTCAATGAGTCTTTTTGAGTCTTTCTCTAATTAGCATGTTGGATTACTTCTCTACTTTTTTCAACAACTTTATGACATCATAATTGCTTTTGATGCATTTGTATAAAATTTGTGCTGGATATTATTAACTCTTTTTTTCTTTTCTTTGTGAGTCATTTTCTGCTTCTTCATGTGAGTAGTAATTTCTATTGGATTCTGAATTGTAGAGGTGACATTTTCTGATGATGGATTTTTTTTTATTCCCATAAATACTTTTGAGTATTTGTTTCTTTAGAAACAAAATAATGTTACTCTAAGACTCATTTTTACTTATATCTGAAGTAATATATTTCTGATAAAAGGTTCTCCTTGAATTTCATGGATTTTCTACTTAAAGTGTTGGGAAAATAAACTCTACCAATGTTGTGTGAATTCTGGAATTTTTCACTTTGCGTCTTGACTGGTCCTATCTAACCATGCATAAATGGTAAGAATTTGTCTGCTCTGTCTGTCTACTTCTTTTTCTCTCTTTCCTGCCATTGCCATTATAGATCCTTGAGCTCCTTAGCTTTCTACCTTCATCTCATCATCTTGACTGCTTCTATCCAGAAAACCAGGCTGAAAAATCATCAGTTCATTTATTTCGTTTCCCTTAAGCATCATTCTCTTGAGTTGCCAAAGGCTTTCACATATTTTCTTTGCTTTATCCTTTATATAGGGCTAGATCACATAAGCCTATCTCAAATAGAATAAGTCAACTCATTTTGTTACAAGTTTTGCTCTGCTAATTACACAGAATATGTTAAAGGAATATTATTCCTATTCACAAAAAAAAGATTATTCAGGTGCATAGTTTTTCAAGTGACAGCAAAATGAAGTCGCATGAGTAAAGATCATATTTAACTCTATCTTAACATCATTATAATTTAATGTTCTTATTAACGAAATCCATGTAAATGAATGTGCAATATTTCTTTGAGGGTTGAAAAATACGTTTAGCAAATGCAAGCTGCAGTAAATCTGACCTTGTGTATTATTACAATCAAAATAAAAGAAAGGGGAGAGAAACAGGAAAAACACACATGCGCAATCCATGCTCGCATGAACATTAAGCAACAATACTGATGCTCTTTGGCTTACAGTGGAGCTACATCCTTGGAACTCATCATTAACTGATAATATTCTCAGTAGTAAACACATGCAATGCACCTAACCGACTGACAAGTGATTGCTTAGAGACACAGAGCACCATATATATTCTGTTTCAAAAATGTTTTAGCTGTGTGCAATTTCTTCATATTTCAATACCTTGTCTAAAAAGATAGATACATGCACCACTAAAATAAAAAAAAATGTGAAACAAGAGAGATACATGAATTTGAAAGAAAAACATTGAAAGATATGACTAAATTTCCTAATTTTCTCCTTTAAATGTAGAGATGATTTCTTATGCTAGTAATTTGCATGTTTATAGTTTATTTTCTACTTTTTTCAAATATTTTTATATACATTTTATTGTAATATTCACAAGGTTCAAAACTATAAAAAATTTTCCAAAATATTTAGTGCCAATGAACATACTTATACATTATGCTATTTCCTCTGTTTAATATATTTATTTTGAGAGCTAATAACTTATGTAATTTTTTTTACAGAATTAGATATAGTTCAGTATTCACAAAGAAAGATATCGTTTTATGACAGATAAATATATTTTTCTCTGCAAATGCTTCAGAAATGGAATTGCGATAGGTGTTTTAACTAAGTGACTTCAAATAAATTACTATTTAACATCAAATACTCTGAAAATGGTCTTCCAATCTAACATATAAAAATACATATACAACTAACATTACAAAATTATTTTTCAATAATTTATTATTAAGAATCATTAATATGATTTTGATTTTAATATTGTGTTAGTATACACAATGGGATAGAATAACTGCCACATTTTTATTATAACCGTGTTATACTTCAAAACAATGACTTCAGGTTACAATTTTGTGACATACTTTTCAGTTATGTATCATTTTTCATAATTATCTAATTACAATGTATCATACATTGCAGAAAAGTATATACACATATATTTCTTTTACTTACAATTAATTCATTTTAGCTGTCTCATTAAAATGGCAAACTCTAATAATGATCTTTTAATTAGAGGTTAAATTACATTTCCCTGAATGTACAATCTAATGAGTTCCAAGACAAACACAGGTAGATTGTCAGAAGAATAAAGTGAACTTGTTGTTATGAATTAAAACATTGTCTTTTATAAACAATATTCCACACTAAAGTATATTTATTCTTGTTCTGTAGTAAAAAAAAAATTAGTAGTGAATTGGATGTGTGTATTTATGAACACATTATACATTTTAATCACTCTAAAACATTTTTCCATATTCTTTAACACAAAACTTCTTTTTAGTAGCTAATCATAAAGTTAACAAATGAAGTAAAATCAGAGGTTTTACAGATTTCAAACTATTTTTAGGAACATGTACCACAACTAAGAGGAGATTTTTAACATTTATCTGTTAAGAATTTAGATTGGTATAGGGAGGGTAGTAAGGTCTCCTGTAAGAAATGAATTGAGTATTTAAAAAAAAAAAAAAACATGCAAGGCTAGGTGCGATGGCTCACACATATAATTCCAGCATTTGGCAGGCTGAAGAAGAAGCATCACTGTGAGTTCAAGACCAGCCTGCACTACATAGTGAGATCCTGTCTCAAAAAAAAAAAAAAAAAAAAAATAGAGGAAGCAGTTTTCAGAAGGGAGGGGGTAAAGCACAGAATAAAGAAATGTGGTGCACAAGGAGGTAATTTGGAGAAGATGACCCTAGTGGCTGTCTATAGTCTTGAAATATTACACTGTAATGAAAACTATTCCTCTCCATTTAAACTAAAAAATACTTCAAGATGCACAGGGCTATGTCTATATTCAGGCCAAAGTGGTCAAAGTCTGGTGCCTCATTTCCCTTCAGCTTATTATTTGGGGGCACATCAATCTACATTTATCTGTTTGACTTTAATTTTGCCAATAGATCCATGAAATTAAGAGTAACCAGTTGAAATAATTGTTAGAAAACTAAAAATGTTTAAAAAATTTCTGTGAATGTAAAATTTTGAGTTTTTAAAGAGCATACAAATTTCTGAGAAGCAGGTTTTAAACTGATATTTTCCTAGGAAATTTCAATAGCTTTCTATTCTTGTTTTCTCACCTCCAGTTCATATGTAATTTTTTATATCAAAGTAAAGTAACAGTTTTAAAATAAAAATATTTTATATTAAGTAATCCAATGAACCTATTGGTGTTTATCATTATACAATCTTATAATCTGATCATCAAGGAATTAAAGATAATATTTTTAAGATCTCAATTAGAATCAAAACTATTTGTTGATTCAGTTCTCTAAGAACTACTTTACATTTTCATTTAACCTTTGATTATTCGACCACAATTTCATATCCCTTTCTCTGAAAAATAATTACTAATATTTTAAGAGTCTCAACTGGCAAAAAATCAGACTCTTGTAGCTTCATTCTCAATACATTTATCATTTCACAGAAACTGAAACATAAAAATCATTTATCAAATTTTGACAACTTTTAAGTTCTTGTTCCCTTTTAAATGACGAGTATAAATAAATGTCAAATATTTGTATATTTAGCAACTATTATTATTCTTTATTGAAATGATTTTGGCAGCATATTAATTCAAAGATTTTACAAGGGATCATTCAATTACTTTGATTTTTTGTTACCTATCTTTCCTCAAGTTTAAAAGTCACAAGTTCAGATAACTTAAAATCACTTGAGACAGAAAAAAAAAAAAAAAAGGATTGCCTTGCCTAACTCTGTCTGAATTACTGTAAATTTTAAAAAGATGTTATACCTGACTGAACTAATTTTCTCACTCATTTGTGAGATTAAAATGTTAGAGCATTTGATAATTCATTTTACTTTTCTGTTTTAAAATCAACCTGATATTTTTTAGCTTCTTTACTCTGACCTAAACTCTATATACAATTAATAAACCTTCCAGTAAGTGCATTTAACCCTATGTCAGCTCTTTTGTAGCCCAGAGAAGGAAGCACAATATTTTCGTGGTCTTAAGTACATACCTCTTATTTACTTAACATTCCTTCTTCCTCCAAGAAAATCATTATTCTAATAACTGATGCTCTAAACTAGTATTTTCTAAAACATTTTAATTCCTGCCTTACCTACGGGACTTGTTAGACAGTAAGTTTTATACCATAGTCTTTCTCCTTCAGGTACCTCTATATGCATCTTAATTCCATGCATACTCATGTTTTGTTTAAAAAAAATGGAAAAGAAAATGAGAGTCTGAACTTTTTTACTCCCCCAAAAGAATACTTTTTTATTTGTTTCCTGGGGAATGAGGTCACTATCTTTGAAGATGCATACTTTTGGTCTAGTTTTGCCTATATTTAACATTATGTAAGTGAAATCATATAGAACATACTCTTCAGTTCCTTTTACTCAGCATATTTAGCATTAGACAGTTCCATTTTAAACACTCATGAACTGAGTAATATGACATATCTTTTGTTTCAGCTACTAGGGAGTTGAGACTGGATGATCTCAAGTTCAAAGACCCACCTGGATCACACAGTGGGACTGCCCCTGCACATCCCATCCTGTCTCAAAAACAAAGAAAAAGAAGTCAAGAGATTATATAGCTCAGTGGCATAGTACATGTTTAGCATTTGAGCAAAACTTGGGTTTCATCTCCCGTACCACAAAAACAACAACAACAAAATATTTCTCTGGACTGGTGTCATAACTCAGTGGTATATATAGGGTTTCCCTAACATGTGCCAAACCCTAGGTTAAACCCACAAAAGTACAAAAACACATAAATAAATAAATAAAATCCTTCAGGATGCTAATTGTACTGTTTTCCTCCTGTTGAATCTTACTCAGAATATTGCTTTTCCTTAAGTATTATTGGGGCCAGGGATATAGCTCAGTAGCCAGCACCTGTCTGGCAAACTCAAGGTCCTGAATTTGATTCCTAGTACAAAAAAAAAAAAGTACTATTGACTTAATTTATGGCCAGAATATGTTTCTTCTATATTTTGAAAAATTTTGCATTTTAAAGTTATGTCCTTGATCCAATTTCATTTATTTTGGTTACAGTGCAATTAGTTAAAAGTTCATTCATTTCTATTTTATTAAACAATGATTCTTCACCATTTTCAACAACATATCCTTTCATTATTGGATAGTTTTGCAATTTAGTGAAAATGCCATTAACTATATTTATGTGTATATTTATCCAGACTCTAGACTAATCCATTGGTTTATATACTTTCAACAAAATACAAATTATTTTCCTTCTATGGTGAATTTTAATAGGAGATAATAGCATTTTATTCACATTAAATTGAAAGAAATTTGTGTATTTGTTGTTTTGCATATATATATATCTATATATATTTTTTTTTTGGTAGATACCAAGGATTGAACTTGCCAGGCAGACACTTGTGTCACTGAGCTAAATCCCTGACCCTGTTTTGCTTATATTGAATTTGTTTTTAAATAAGAATGTTCTTATTACCAGTTGGATTTGAGAAGCATTTTGTTTAATGTTCACATTCTTTTCATATCTTTCTTTTATTGGTTTCTAATTTTAGCTTACTTTAAAATGTGACTGCATTACTGTGTACTGTGTGACAACGTAACACACAGTACACCCCCACGAACTCAGGGTTTAGCTTTCACAGCCTCAGTCATTTGTGGAGCTTTTCTTAGAACTTAGGCAATAATTGTTTGTAGAAATTCCCACAGTTTCACGGAAACCACAAATATCCTCTGCAATTGGTTTTTTGGCAGAAGGTTTGCAAGTAGCAGATCAGAGTTATTCAGTTCTTCTTGCTGCTGATTGGCTGCTGCCCTGGAACCCAGCATTCCTGCATCATAACAGGTTCCTGTACTGCCTGCCGCTATCTCCTGTTCTGGTTTTGTGCTGCCTAAAGCCCTAAGATCCCTGAGATGCCGCCAAACCACCCTGCACCTTTCAAGGCTCTATTAATACTGTACTTTACTAAACGATGTTACTGCGGGAGACAGCATATTTAGGGTTCAAATCATAAAAATAGGCATTTTTCTGACCGTATCTCAAATTCAATTTTTCACAATTTGTGGATGCTCTAGGAATGTAATCCCCGTGAAATCTGGGTCTCCACTATAGAGTGTATCGTCAATGCAAGTGCTGGTGAACTGGAATAAGCACTGTTATACTTTATGATCAGAAACGATAATTGTAAGTACCGGAGAATGAAATGAATTCAAACTTTCGAAATCTTGAAGAAAAAATTACAGACTCTGGGAAGACAATAAAACTCAAAATGTTCTGTGAAGACTAGAGGACCTATGAAAACTTCAAAAAGTCTCATTTCCTGCATATACATTTCAGATTATGCTGAATATTAAGCTCAGTCTCATTTAACTTAAAGACAGAACTTTTCAAAAATAAAATGTAGGATTTGAGATGAGAAAATATGAATAAATGAAACAGATAACCTTGAACCTATGTTGCCTACCAGACACCCTGTGCCAGTAGAATCATTCTTCTTTCTTTGACACAGGAGTGGTGTTGCTTGTCTCCAATAATAAATTCACCAAATATAATAAGTTAAAAATGCATCATTTTTTCAACAAGATTTTTTTGCCCCCTTATTGATGATAAAATGGATAATCAAATTTTGGTCTCAGCCTCAGTAGTACAGATATCATCCCTACTGCCCAAGGAAGGACAATTACAGGATGTGGAATACATCCTAGAAAAAGTAGAGGTGTGCATGTGGGATGATTCTGGACAATGTTAAGATAGTTATGTAGCGAGGGAAAAATTTTATTAGCAAGAGAAAAGTAATCTTTAATATCTGGCTTCTGCCAAAGGAATGCCCTTTAATATCCAGATACAATCATGCTTGAAATACATGATGTGAAGATGCTGTAACTTCACTGTGGTGGTAGACGTAGAGTTCACAGTATTGAGGGAAGTAGAATTAACAGTGAGGGTATTGTGTTGACTCAAAATGTTAGCATTAAATTTCAGTCATCTTGTAAGAAATATTTTCTCCGTATTCATCTTCCACTGAGAAATCTATAATATTTGGTCCTGCTTAAATTTTATTTGCATCTCCATGGAAACATACCTTTCTTTGTCCATTCAGTGGTTCTCAAACTATTCTTCTTCCAAGAAACTTTGTAAAAAGTTATATTTTTCCCTTAATACAAGAAGTACACTGTGCATCTGTTTATTAAACACAATGGGACGTAGGTTCACGAACTCTTTTGTTTGCTGACAATTTGGTTTGCAGATGGAAGCTTTGGGAAAAATTGTTTGCTTGCAAACTCTGTATTGGGTGACAAATACAACCATAACCAACTCTCCCTCATGAACCTAAATATCACCATCTGTTTCAGAATCATGGAACAAATCATGTTTGTGAATCAAGATATATGTGTATATGTGAGTGCATTCATTTACAAAAGACCAAGGACAATGGTTACTCTTTTTTCTTCTTTACAGGGTTGATGACTAAAATTTTTAAGATTTAAAAACAAAAAATGCAAAGCCTATTATCATGCAACTTAATTTCTAATGATATTTAATTTTATGTGGCTGCAAACAAACTATATCTTCTCAGGAAAGAAAAATATAATTTAGGAACAATCTGAACACAAACTGTGAATTTTCCTAGTATTAATTTTATTTTCAGAATAAAGTGCTTCTTGATTTTCCCTTTTCTTTATTCAATGCTCCTTCATAATTCAATTTATTTCATTATGGTAATTTTCATAAGGAATAAAACTACTTCAAGTAAAACAATTTTGCAGTTGTTTGGTTAGGTAAAGTCTGCAAACTTAGAGAAACATATTAAGTTTTTCTTTGTAATGTAGTCACTTCCTAACAATGACATTCCATTTAGATAACAAGGTGTTTAGTTAATTTTTAGACATTGACTAACATAAAACTGCTACACCAACATGTTTTAAAATTGTATATATTTTAATGAAGGTAAATTTCTGAAAGTAAGCATAGTTTGATTAAGATTTCCATAACTCTTTATTAAAAATAAAATAATGACTATCGAAGGAGCAAATTAAAAATAAAACATTTTCTTCTAAAATTTAACATAAATTTATCCATAAAAATTGCCAGGAAGAAAACTAGTAGTGTAGAATTAGTGACCCTTTCCTCATGTTGACTGTACCATCATTGCAGTATTTATTATGAAATGCATGTTCTACAGGTTAGTAGATATCACAGCAAAATTTTTGCTATTCTAAAGTAGCCAAAATGAATTAGCATATAATGTTTAAATTATGTAATGAAAATGTTTAAGAATACTAAACAAAAAAATTTGACTTTGTGACCCTAGGGTCAACAATTTTCTTTTGTAAGTGACCAAATGTCAAATAATTTAGGTCTTTACTGATCAGGTGATCTCAGTTCTGCCATTATAATGAAAAGGAGGACAAGGAGGTTATGAAAACCAAAGAAAGCTGCACTTTTTCATTAAAAATTTATTTACAAATACAGAAGCAGAGTCAGATTTGAGACCTATGTTGACATTTGCTGATCAGTAGTACAGAAATAGTAAGACAGTAGTGAACTTTATTTACACAACCATTCTGGTGAATTGATGCTATTCAGTCTTGTTTTTTATCTTTCTCTCTTTCATGTATGTTTGTAGGACTTGAATTTCATATTCATTTTAAGGAGTAGGTGCTTGTGCATAGCATAGTTAAATTTTATTTTAAAGCCCTTTGCATCCTCCTTCCTCCTTCCGTTTTTAAATCATCCTTCCTCATTTTCATCCTTGTTGATATTATTTCTTAGTTTTTTTCTCATTGCTAAGACAAAATACACATCACACAAAGCTAAAGGAGGAAAGGTTTATTTGACTCACAGTTTGTAGAGATTTCAGTTGATGGTCGACTGACTTGAAGTGGGGGGTGTGGCATGGCAGATGAATGTCCCAGAGGAGGAACAGTGTATGGTAGGCAGAAGGCAGCAGGCAGTAAGCAACAAAGTGGCAAGCAATGATCATCTGTTCTTTACATCTTATCCAGGGTGCCCACCCTTAGGGTAGCACTCATATCCAGGGTGGCGTAGCCTTAAACTTAGCATTGCACCATGACTCAATTTGAATAGTACATTCTTGGTTCTATCAGCACACAGCCTAGTTCCAGCCACCTCTGAAAAACCCCACTGTGACTGTATGAACTTTTGGGGGTACATTTATATACAAGCCATAGCATTACTTTTAGTTCATGTTTATGACATACAATGCTTACATTCATTGTGGATATAAGGTTCGTGGAAGTGGCACATCATAAACTGCTACACTCTCCCTTCACTCCTACTCATCCTTGATCTCTTAGGCCCCTTCTCATTTGCAAAACTTCTAGCTCTCTGTTTTCTTCCATCAGTCTTTTATTTTTCTCTTTATTTTACTCAAGTGAGAGATAGCACGGGATATTTAAGATTTTGTGTCTGATTTATTTCAAAGTGTTACCTTTTCAGGTGCATCCACTTTCTTAAAAAAGTCCATAATTTATTCATTATAGCTAAGTAGTATTCCATTATTTATATATATCACACTTTTTACCTGTTTTTTTTTTGTTATGATTTTATAGGATGAATTCAGGATTTAGACTTTATGAATTGTGTTCCTATAAAACTTGTTATGTTTGTATGGCTGTAACATAATGTCTTTAGCTTTTGGGGGAAGATCTGTGGAAGGGGACTAGGAAGCAGTCAAATGAAATTTCTAGGCTTACTTTTTTGAGCAGTCTCTGTACTGATTTTCATCACTGTTGTACTAATTCACATTCCCACCAAGAGTTTAGGAAGTTCCTTTATCATCATGACATAGTTTGTTATTGTTTGATTTCTTGATGACTGCTATTATTTTTTATATAAAATGAAATCTTAGCGTTGTTTTATTTTGCTTTTCTCAAATGCCCACAGATGTCAGACCTTTAATTGTATGTTTATTGGCCACTTTTACTTCTGAGAAGTTTCTATTTCCATTTCCTGATTGAATCTTTTATTTTTGGAGAGTCTAATTTTTTGAATGCTCTTTATATTCTAGATATTTGTCCTCTGTTGAGGAACAGTTGCCAAAAAAATTTCCCATTCTGTTGGTTGTCTCTTCACTCTACTCATTGTTTCTCAAATGGCATCATATAGACTCAAAAACAGACGTGCAACAATGGAACGGGATAGAGGATACAGGAACATCCCAAGACAAGTTATTTAATCTTTGACAAAGAGACCAAAAGCATAGTTGGAGAAAACATAGTATATTAAAAAATGTTGTTGGGAAAATTGGCTATTTGCAGAAGATTGAAACTAGATTCATATCTGTCAGCATGTACTAAACTAAAATCAAAATGGATCAAAAATCTAAACTAAGAAACAATGTACTTTTTGGAAGATAAAACAAGTAAAGCACTTGAAGTCATAGGTGTCTACAAGGACTTTCTGAACAGAACTCCAATTGAGCAAAAAATAAGAGCAAGAAAAAAAATGGGATTAAATTTAAAAGTTTCCACACAGCAAAGAAAACAATTAGTAGAGTCAAGACACAACTTATAGAACAGATGCCTTTTAGAATGAAAAAATAAAACCTATACCTCAGTTATTCTTTGATGCATCCATGCCTTTATTCATTCTATGAAGATTGATTATTTTATAGTTTTACACATATTGATAGAACATTGTACACAAAGATATATGTGCCCAGATATTTCACTATTGATCTGTGTCATTTTCAAAATTCTGCTATGGTTGAGGGCTTTGTTCAGGGTATAAGAAAGGGATTTCAATGTAATATACCTTGGTTTTTATTCTTCTAATAAATAAGTATTTGTTTTAATAAAATGGTTTTTTTTCCCAGGAAGATTCAAA
This sequence comes from Dasyprocta punctata, assembly GCA_004363535.1. Classification (NCBI taxonomy): domain Eukaryota; kingdom Metazoa; phylum Chordata; class Mammalia; order Rodentia; family Dasyproctidae; genus Dasyprocta; species Dasyprocta punctata. Next base: position 52,499 of record RJWM01009125.1, read on the forward strand.
GGAATGCTCTTAGTTACCACGTCACTGAATTCTGGGTCTTGTAAGTATGGATGTACAAAAATCAAATCGTGGAAGGACCTACAGCCTAAATCTTGTGCTCACTGAGATTGATGAGTTGCTGAGAGTACGCTTGTTTATTTCCCTTGAGCCCTTGGATAATTGAAATACTATTAACACCTGCAAAAACCTGTATATTGATACTAACCTGCACATAAACAACCATTACAGTGAAAGAAATGTCAAATATTGAAAGCCAGTGCAATTGTCTCATGCCAAAACAGGAAGATGAATGTGATACTGTTTGGGGGAGAAATTCAGAGATTAGTGCAATTTTAAAGGATGTGTGGATGGTGATCACTTTCATATTAACCTTCTATCTATTTAAATGACATTGGGGAAAGAAAGCACATTATGATAGATAATAGCACAATAATGTAAGCTTAGCCAAATGTACCCAGTTGCACCTGCTATAGGGTATATAGATATATAGATGGGGTATATCACTTAAGTAGATCACTACAGTTCCTTGATATTGTAGACTACACAAAATCTTTAATATTCAGGTAGGATGAATTCAATTCTTTCTAAGTATACAGATGAACAAGATAAATTGTATTTTTCTTTAGCCTAAGGCATTAATATTTTATAACTGGTTCTTTTCATATATTGGCTGAAGTAGCTAAGTCCAGAAATATTTTGTACATAGTAGACAATTGTTTTTACTTCCTTGGGTGCTGAAATTATACAAAACTGTTTAAAGTAGAATTTTCTTTTTGAAATGCAGCACAGTGTTGGCAAAAATCTGACCATAGAATCAATGGAACAGATTATGAGATGCAAAAACAACTACAAACACACTTGGCCACTTTATCTTTGACAAAGGAGTCAAACACATTCACTGAATGATAGCCCCTTTAATAAATGGTGCTGGAAAAACTGGCTTTCCATGTGCCAAAGAGTAAAACTAGACACATGTCTGTCGCCATACATGAAACTAAAGTCAAAATGAATCAAAATTCTAAACATTGAAACACAAACACTAAATCTGCTGAAAGGGAGAATAGGCAGAAATCTTTAAGACATAAGTGTAGGCAAAGAACAAAACCCAGATCGCACAGGAAGTGCTACAAAGAATCAACAACTGGGATCTCATTCTATTAAAAAGCTTTTGCACAGCAAAAGAAATCACCAACAGAGTGAAAAGGCAACCCACAGAATGGGAAAAAATTTTAGTTAGTTGTCCCTCAGACAAAGAATGTATATCTAGAACATATACAAGAACTGAGGAAAAATAAAAAAAGAACAGATCCCTCCCCCCAAATTTAGAGACCCAATCCAAAAATGGGCATTTTGGATGAATAAGAACCTCTCAGATGAAGAAATACAGATATCAAATAAATATATGAAAAAAATGTTCAACATCACTGAACATTTGAGAAATGCAATGAAAACAATGCTGAAATTTCACCTCACTGCAAAAAAAATAGCAATCATCAAGAAATCAACCAATAACAAATGCTGGAAAGGCTGTGAGGAGAAGGATCTCTCCTCCACTGTTGGTGGGAATGTAGATTGGTGCAACTACTGTGGAAATTAGTGTGGAGATTTCACAGAAAACTAGGATTAGTGTTCCCATTTGACCCAGTTTTTCCCCATTTGTGTAACTTCCTGGGAAAATTAAAATCATCATACCTCAGTGATGTACTCACACCGATGTTCAATAGCAGTACACCTATGTTTAATAGGTAAATCTTGGAAGCAACCCAAATGCAAATAAACCAAGGAATGGATAAAAAAGACATGTTTTTTTTTAAAAAAAATACAATAAAGTACTACTCAGTCATTAAGAAAGATAAATGAGACATTTCTAGGTAAATGGATGCAACTTGAGACCATACTCTGAAATGAAATAAATCAGAATCACACACATGAATATCACATTGTCTCTCTGGTGTGAGACTGAGAGTAAATAAGGACAAAATGTCCATTGGATTTTGTGAAATGAAAGGTAGTAAATGGTTCAAAAGGAAAAAGAAAATAGGTAAGGGAAAGATGGGGAGGGGAAGGGAAAAGGAAAAAAAACTATAAAAATAGGTTACAATGGAAACAAAGATTTGCAAAAATGGAGATTAAGAGTGGTTGAAGAGAGAAGAGGGAATTGGGAAAAAAAGAGGAGTCAAATATATCATGCAGAGGCACAAATTCCCTCTGATTAATATGATCAATATGTATACCTTAAGTGTACCAATAAACTGAAATAAAGTTTGGAAAAAGAAGAAAATTTGTTTTATGTTCCATTGAATGGATTCAGTTGTTATAAATCTCTTCAAATTTTTACCAGTTTTCAGGCATTTTTATTCCGTTTATATTATATGCTATATATTTTTATTATTTCTTCATTTTCCATAACTGCAGCTGTTTTTATAATTTGGAGGGTGATGTGATGTGGAATTAATCTTTCTCACTAGCCAATGTAACTTTATACCAATACATTCAATGGTGGTCTCAACTAGCATAGATCTTATCTAATGAATGCCCCCCAATTTTAAAGATAGTTGTATAGAATGGAAGAATGAACCTGTTGTATGTTCCACACTGAGATATATTTAAATGCACCATATGAATTTGCATTTACACTTGTAAATGTCTGAATAGAAGTAGTTTTACTTCTACTTCGATGTAGTCCCTTAAATATAAGCAAGATTAACTTGTTTACATTTTATTACTACATCCTAGACACGTGTGGAAACATAGAAGAATAAATACAGCAAAATACACAAATGTTAGCAAATATAAAATCACAAATACAGTATATCATAATTTTCTATTAGAATTTTTTATTTACTGTGGAAACATAGAAGAATAAATACAGCAAAATACACAAATGTTACCAAATATAAAATCACAAATACAGTATATCATAATTTTCTATTAGAATTTTTTATTTACTGTCTGACAAATATTAGAGTGGAAACTAGTCAGGGCTTTTACTCAAATACCCAGTGATCAAACACGTCTTCTGTCAAATTTCAGAAATGTAGCCGGCGAGTTGTTTTTAAAAATGTGCAGACTCTGATTAATATGTGTCATAAAATAAATAAGATTAACCATCAATGCAATGAACAAATAATGGATTGACTACCTTGTGCCTATTGTAAAAACCTATTTCAAAGTCTCATTTACTTGAAACATAACAATGCAAATATTCCTTGCTTAACAACCCTCTGTTTGATGACTACTGAGATGTAAAACTGAGGAGTGCTGTTTGGATTTATGACCCAGCACTCAGACTTAAGACCCATCTTCTTTTGGGAGATTGTTTGTACAGTTCTGTATATCTTGCTGTTAGAGCCTCATTGTCCATTTGCACAGCACACCATATTTATACAGTACTGTAAATTTTGCTGATTATACTGTATAGTATCATAGTTTTATGTTGTATTGTACGCTACAATACTGCACGTAAGAGTCATTCAAATAAAAGCAGTCATCTAGCTGGAATTTCCTTTGACACCTCCTCTCTTTTTTATCAGTCAGGGTCTCACTTTGTAGTTCAGACTGGCCTTGAATTTGTAGAAATCTTCCTGCCTCAGCCTCCGAAGTGCTGAGATTACAGCCATGTGCCACCACAACCAACTTTACCCCTTTTGCAGTTATGATTATTGTATTGTTCACAGTATTTACAATTCCTCACTCAGTGCTCGATTCATTTATATATATATATTTTTACTTTTTTTATTTTAAAGAGAAAAAGATGCTGGGAGTGCATCCTCACTAGCTGCACAGAGGATCCAGCTCTACCTGGCCCCGTGACTCAATGCAACCCACTAGGGGAACGCATGGCCAGCCTAACAGGACACAAAGGTACTGAGCCCAGCCCAGGCCAGGACCCGAGAGTTGCTCATCAGAGACTGGCCAGCATAGCTGCAGGGCCTTGGAGAGCTTGGGCTCTGCCCATCAGAGCTCAGGGTGCAAGATTCATTGTTCAGGGGTGCGGCTGGCATGGTGGGTCCTAGAGGTTGTGGACCTGCCCAGCCAAGAACAAGGCCCCAGCACTGTAGGCCTTGGACTCGCCTGGGCTCGCCTGGCACTCCAGAGGCTCTGAACTCCTTGCAGCTAATCTCAGGGTCCAGGTGATGCCACACCCCAGTGTATGTTCTGCCTAGCTGCCTGGGTCTGAGAGGTCCCAGCTCCAATCCAATAAGGCAGAGGCTTCAGCAGCACACTCCAGGAGAGTGCCCTCACTAGCTGTGCAAAGGATACAGCTCTACCTAGGCTCGTGACTCAGCTTAACCCACAAGAGAAACGTCCAGTCAGCCTCACAGGACACAGAGGCACACAGATCCCAGAAGAAAATGACAAAACGAAAGACCAAGAGGCAGTCTCAATCCCCCAGCCCACCGAGAACAAACCCAAGAGACACTGAAATGGAAGACACTGGGATTCAGACAACTGAACTTTCTGAAACGATAGCAAATGCAGTAAACAAACAGCTCAATGAAGCTATAGAGAAACCCAAATCAGAAATAATCTCTCAGCTAAAAAATGAAATGACAATCATTATGAAAGAAATGTTGTGTGTATCTAAAGAAGAGCAATATAAAAAAATAGAAGAGCATAAGAAAATGATGGAAAATTCAAATGAACAATATAAGACACAAACAGAATGCATTAAACAGATTCAAAGTGAAATTCAGGAAATTAAAAATTCCATGGAAAGATTGAAAAACCACTTGAATGAAGCTGAAGATAGAATCTCAGACCTTGAAGACAGCATGGAAGCTTATGGTCATGAAAGAAAAGATCTCTTAAAAATAGTAAGGAACCAAGAAACAACAATTCAACAGCTGCAAGATGATGCCAAGAGAAATAGCATAAGATTTATAGGCATAAATGAAAAAGCAGCGTTAATACTAATGACCTGCGAAGACTATGCACAGAAATAATAGCAGAAAACTTTCCAAACGTGGGAAGAGAATCTGATATGCAGATAAGTGAGGCATACAGAACCCCAATTAACCACAACCAAAATAAATCCTCACCCAGACATATAATAATAAGGGTATCAGAAATACAGCACAAGAACAAAATTCTAAAAGATGTCAGAGAAAAGAAACAGATAACTTTCAATGGAAAGCCTATCAGAATCATGGCAGACTTATCAACACAGACCTTTAAGTAAAGAAAAGCTTGGAGTGAAGTATTTCAAATCTGAAAGAAAAAACTTTCAACCTAGATTGATATACCATGCAAAACTATCCTTAAAAATTGATGGAGAAATAAGATACTTTCATGACAAAGAAGAACTGAAGAAATTTATGGCCACCAAACCAACATTACAAAGAGTACTGAAAGACACTCTAGAAAGAGACAAAGATAGCTACAATCCTAAGAATAACAACAAAAAGAAACCACTAAGCAGGGCAAACAATTAAACAGAAAATGTAGAAAACCAACAACAGAAAGATATCATGACAGGGATGAACCAGTACATATTCGTTATATCAATCAATGTAAATGGTCTCAACTCACCAATAAAAAGAAACAGACTGGCAGAGTGGGTTAAGAAACAAAACCCAGCAATACGCTGTGTACAAGAAACACATTTCACTCAAAAGAAAATTCACAGACTAAAAATCAAAGGCTGAAAAACATTACTCCATGCAACAGGAACCCAGAAAAAAGCAGGGGTAGCTATTATGTTTACAGACAATACGAACTTCATACTGAAAATGATCAAAAGAGATAAACAAGGTCACTACATACTTGTTATGGGAAAACTTCAAGAGGAAGAGATTACAATCATAAATATATATGCACCGAATATGGGAGCACCCAACTATGAAAGACAATTCTTAACAGACATGGAAAACAAAATGAACAATAATACAGTTATAACAGGGGACCTTAACACCCCACTGTCACGAAGAGACAGATCAAACAAACAAAAAATCAGCGAAGAAATCATAGAACTGAATCAAACTTGGGAACAAACGGACCTAGTAGATGTGGACTGAGTATTCCACCCATCAACATCAGAATACACATTCTTCTCAGCTGCACATGGGTCATTCTCTAAAATAGATCATATACTGGTCCACAAAACATGCTTAAGTAAATGCAAAGGAACCGAAATAATTCCATGTGTATTATCTGATCATAGCTCAATAAAATTGGAAATGAATCACAAAAACACCTAAAAAGTTACATTAACTCAGGGAAATTAAATAATACTCTCCTAAATAACCAATGGGTCACAGAAGAAGTTAAAGAAGAAACTACACAATACCCACAATCGAATGAAAATGCAAATACAAATTATCAGAACCTGTGAGACACAATGAAAGCAGTCCTCAGAGGGAAATTTATAGCACTAAAATCCCACATCAGAAAAACGGAAAGAACACACATAAACAAACTAATGGTGCACCTCAAACTTCTAGAAAAAGAAGAGCAAGTCAAGTCCAAAGCCCAAAGAAGGGAGGAAATTGTCAGATTAAAGCAGAAATTAATGAAATTGAAACTAAGAAAACAATACAAAGAATTAATGAATCGAAGAGCTGGTTCTTTGAAAGAGTAAATAAAATTGATAAACCCCTAGCCAACCTTATCAAAAAGAGGAAAGATAAAAACTCAGATTTATGCATTAAGAAATGAAAAGGGTGAAATCACTACAGACACTGTTGTAATACAGAAGATCATCAACACCTACTTCAAAAACCTTTACTCACATAGATTTGATAACACAGAAGAAATGGAAGATTCCTAGAAACCTATGAATTACTAATGCTGAATAAAGAAGATGTAAATCTGCTGAATAACCCAATTTCAGCTAATGAAATTGAAAATGTAATAAGGACCCTACCAACAAGAAAAGTCCAGGCCCTGATGGATTCAACACTGAATTCTACAAGAAATTTAGGGAAGACTTAATGCCAACATGCCTCAACCTTTTCAATGAAATTGAAATGGAGGTAATTCTCCCTAACTCATTCCTGGAAACAAGTATTACCCTAATACCAAAACCAGAGAAAGACCCAACCAAAAAGAAAATACAGACCAATCTCCCTAATGAACATAGATGCAATAATCCTCAATAAAATATTGGCAAATACAATACTGAAAGTTATCAGAAAGATTATACACCATGATCAAGTGAGATTCATCCCAGGAATGCAGGGATGGTTCAACATACGCAATTCAATGAATGTAATACATCATATCAACAGGGCCAAGGACAAGAACCACATGATCATCTCAATACATGCAGACAAAGCTTTTGACAAAATCCAACACCCATTCATGATAAAAACCCTACAGAAAATCAGACTAGATGGTCTCTACTTCAACCTGATAAAAGTCATATATCATAAACCAACAGTCATCATCTTATTAAATGGAGAAATACTGAAAACTTTCAACCTAAAATCAGGAACAAGACAAGGATGTCCATTATCACCATTCCTATTCAATATAGTTCTGGAAATACTAGCCAGAGCAATTAGACAAATGAAAGAAATAAAGAGAATAAGGAAAGGAAAGGAAGAAGTGAAATTATCATTATTTTCAGATGATATGATACTCTACACAGAGGAACCCCAAAAATCCATTAGAAGACTTCTAGAAGTAATAACCAAATTCAGGAATGTTGCTGGATACAAGGTGAACACTCCAAAATCAGTAGCATTCCTATACAGAAACAACAAAATCACTGGGAGAGAAACAAGGGAAATCACACCCTTCACTATAACATCCAAAAAAATGAAATACTTAGGAATTGATCTAACAAAGGAAATAAAAAATCTCTACAGTGAAAATTACATTACTCTGAAGAAGGAAATTGAGGAAGATTTCAGAAAATAGAAAGATATTCCCTATTCATGGATAGGAAGAACAAACATTGTGAAAATGGCCATTCTCCCAAAATTATTATACAGATTTAATGCAATTCCAATCAAAATACCACTTGTCTACCTCACAGAGCTAGAGAAAGCATTCCTGAAATTCATCTGGAACCAGAAAGGACCTAGAATAGCAAAGGCAATTCTGGGCAACAAAGGGAAGGCAGGAGGCCTCACAATCCCCAACTTGAAACTATACTACAAAGCTACTGTGATAAAATCGGCATGGTACTGGAATCAAAACAGACCTGAAGATCAATGGAATAGATTAGAAGATACAGACACAACTACAAACACACTTAGCCACCTCATCTTTGACAAAGGGGCCAAACATGTACATTGGAAGAAAGATAGCCTCTTTCACAAATGGTGCTGGAAAAACTGGCTTTCTATATGCCAAAAACTAAAACTAGATCCATGTCTATCGCCATGCACTAAAATAAAGTCAAAATGGATCAAAGATCTAAATATAAAAACATAGACATTAAAGTTACTAGTAGACAGAGTAGGTAAAAATCTTGATGATATAGAAGTAGGCAGAGAGTTCATGAACAAAAATCAAATTTCACGGGAAACACTTCCCAGAATCAACAACTGTGACCTCATCTTGCTAAAAAGTTTTTGCATGTCAAAGGAAATCTCAAACAGAGTGAAAAGAAAACCCACAAACTTGGAAAATATCTTAGACAACTGTCCATCAGACAAAGGACTTCTATCTAAAACATACAAAGAATTAAAAGAAATCAGGTCCCTAAAATTCAAGGACCCAATCCAAAAATGGGCATGTGAGATGAATACACACTTCTTAGAGAAAGAAATAGAAATGGCAAATAAATATATGCAAAAATGTTCTACATCAATGGTCATTTGGGAAATGTAAATTAAAACAACACTGAGATTCCATCTCACTCAAGAAAGAATGACCAAGATTAAAAAATCAAGCAACAACAAATGCTGGAGGGGCTGTGGGGAAAAAGGAACTCTTCTCCACTGTTGGTGGGAGTGTAGACTGGTGCAACCACTGTGGAAGTCAGTGTGGAGTTTCGTCAAGAAGCTAGCATTAGAGATCGCATTCAACCCAGCTATCCCACTTCTGGACATTTTCCCAGAAGAATTGAAAACATCATACCACGGTGATATTTGTGCACCCATGTTTATAGCAACCCAATTTGTAATAGCCAGATCTTGGAAACAACCTAAGTGCCCATCAATCAAGGAATGGATAATAAAGGTGTGGTATTTTTATACAATGGAGTACTACACAGCTGTTAAGAAAGATTGCATTGAGACTTTTATAAGTAAATGGTCACGACTTGCGACCATACTCATAAGTGAGATAAATCAAACCCACACGTGTAAATACCATATTGTCTCCCTAGTGTAAGAAACCAAGAAAGTATACATGACCCAAAATCTACAATAAATACTGTGTAAGGGTAAAAAACTTCTCGAAGAGCAAAAGTAATTGGGAAGGGAAAAGGTCAAAAGAGGGAAGGGAAAAGGAAAAGATATAAATCTGCGTATATGTATATGTAAGATAACTAAAACGAACATACTGCTGAATGTATTAGTTATTGAGAAAGATCAGTTAATACTCATATGATTAGATAGATTTTACTTATGTATATCTGTTAATGTAAACAACCATTTTGAAGATAACGATACACAATATTGCAACCATTGTCAAGTTTCTATCATTGTTTTGTAAACCTATGTTACTGATGTACATTTACTCTAGTTGCTTGTCTCTTTTGCTTTTTGTGTTTCTTATATGTGTCTTTTTTTCCTCTTAAATAAAAAAAGAAAAGGATAAAAAATAATATTTAAGAATTTCAAAACAGTTTACTAGGATAGTTACAATAAGTAATACGTTGTGTATTATTCTCTTTGTAGTAGTAATGAAGAGTGTAAGATATAGGCATGATGTCTTGCCAAAATATTAGCATAAGACTTACTTTTCAATGAACTAAGGGAAATTAGTTGTATGACTACTTGAATCAGTTTGTGTTTACATATATTTTCTTTTCTTCCTTTCTCCTTTGATCCATCATAATTTTTCTTTCCTTTTGAAAAGCTTCTTCCTAATTCACAATGTCTATTTTACATTTTGGATCTTATTTACTCATTCAAATTCTCACATTAGTGAGATAATATGATGTTTACACATAAGGGTCTGATTTATTTCACTTAGGAGTATGGTCTTAAATTGCATCCATGTACTTATAAAAGCCTCCAGTTTATCCTTCTTTATGGCTGCATAGTACTCCATTATATACAAAACCACGTATTTTATCCATTCCTCAGTTAATAGGCATTTGGGTTGTTTCCAAGATTTAGCTATTTCAAATTGCACTGTTATAAACATGGGTGCATGTATATATTTGTGGTATGCTGTTTTTAATTCTTCTGGGAATACACGCAGAAGGGGAATAGTTGGGTCAAATGTGACTTCTAATGCTAATTTTTTGAGGAATCTCCACACTAATTTCCACAGTGTTTGCACCAGTCTACAGTCCTATCAACAGTTGAGAAGAGTTCCTTTTTCCCCAGAGCCCCTCCAGCATTTGGTATTGGTTGATTTTCTGATGATAGCCATTCTTTCTGCAGTGAGATGGAATCTCAGTGTTGTTTTAATTTGCATCTCTCTAATGACCAGTGCTGTTGAATATTTTTATTTTCATGAATTTATTTGCTATTTGTATTTCTTCAACTGAGAAGTTTGTATCCATCTCAGATGCCCATTTTTTGATTGAGTCTTTGAATTTGGAGAGTCTGCCTTGTTTAAAATTCTTTATATGTTCTAGATATAAATCCTTGGTCTGTGGGACAACTGGCTCTTTTTTCTCATTCTATGTGTTGTCTTTTCATTCTGTTGGTGATTTGTTGTATTGTACAATTGTTTTTTTTAATAAAGTGAAATTTGATTTGTTGATTCTTTGTAATATTTCCCTTGCAGTCAGTGTTCTGTTGTACAATTGTTATTTTTAATAAAGTGAAATTTGATTTGTTGATTCTTTGTAATATTCCCTTGCAGTCAGATTTTATTCATTAAGTCTCTACCTACATCTATGCCTTTGATATTTCAAACTATTTGTCTTTCAGTAAATTTAGTATTTCTGTTTCAATATTTAGAATTTTGATCTTTTGTTCTGTTCCACTGATCTTCATACCTGTTTTCTCTTTGTTTGTTTGTTGTGCCGATACCACACTGATTTTATCACACTAACTTTGTAGTATAATTTGAGGTCTAGGACTATGATCAGTACCCAATTCATTTAAAAATGAGTCTCAGGAGTTTTTTAAACAAGCAATATTTGTCTGTGATTTTTTCTTACTCTGAAGCACAAAGCATTATATATTTAACATGCTAGAAGTTGATGAGGCATGAGGAAAATAACGTTTTAGAAAGTTCATCCAAAAATCCTGAAACTTAATGATTATGTCAGAGTTGTGGAGGAAGATACATAAATCAGCAAAAGCATTTCTAAGATAGTTGGCACTAGGTTCCAGATACTGTGTTGGTAGTTGTGTGTATTGTCATGTAACTAATTACCACACACTGAAAAACTAAGCAATATACTTTGCTTTTTTCTTGATTTCTGTGGGTCTAATTTACAAGAAGTACTTAGTTGGATTCTCTGTTCAGGGTCTCACAGGCAGTAATTAAGGTATCAGTTGAGGAGCATTGTAGTATGAAGCTCAGGATATTCTTCGTAACTTATTCAGGTTGATGGAAGAATTTGTTCCTGGTGGTTGCGCAGCTGAGCCCCTCACTTTTTATCAGCAAGGAACTGATCATCTGCGCACACATGGAGATTGGCAGCCAGCTCTGAGTTGGTCGGCCATGACTGTGCCTCCCGATAGGTTCATCTTTGTACAACCATCTTACATGTATGTGCGCTCAATCTAGTTACTTGCCACTAATAAATAGAATATACCAAAAGTGAGTCTTTGTCATTTCCAAAATTAACAAAAGTAAGACAGAAAGTCCACAATTTGAGTAATCTAATCATCTCTCTTTTGCTTGAATTCTGGTGAAGCAAGTGGCAGCATTGAGAGTGGTGCTTTCATGAAGGCAACAGGTCCAGGCACCGAGGGAGGTCCCTGACTGATTGATGTTCTGGAATTAAATCCTTCCAATAAGCAGCTAAGCCATACCTGGGTTTCCAAAGCACATAAAATTAAGACAACACATTTCAATGTTTAACGCACCATATTTTGGATTATTCTTTTAGGCAGTAAAAAATACCTGAAACAACTAGCAATTGCACACTCATCCAAGTAGTAGCAGCTATATTAGGTTTAATAATTTCTTAGCAGTTTGTAAAACAAGACTGAGTGATTATGTATTTGTATTGAATTTATCCTCATCAAATAGGTGTAGACAAAAAAATCTTTATATTAGATGACACATTGCTTTCTGTAAGGTTGAGTTTACGTTATAATTGCTGAATTGCTGAGCAGTCATAAAGTCTTATTTGAAAGTCAACATGAGACCCCTTTATTTTCCCCAGGTTTCTGCAAAGACATCTTTGTACCTCTAAGGAAAGCTGCAGTTTCTTTAACTTGCTAACTGTGTGACACATTTATTTAATCCTTCCCTACTACAGTTCCACTATTTGCAAAGAGAGTCTGATGTTGATGCCCATTTTGCAATGTCAGTGTTTAAGAGCAAATACAAAGGTTATTATAAAAAACATTTAGAATTCATGGAGGCACATGAAAAGAATGGAGAGTCTTTTGCTAAGAGCAATTCCTGATGCCATTGCTACTTGTTAAAATTTTTATTCTGCGGGGGTTTTTTTTCCTTGTGTGTCTAACAAAGTGGTAGGCACCTTAAAAGCCAGGTACCAAACTTCTTGTGCTTTATCACCTGCAGAATCTCAGTGTGGCCTGGGAGGTACAGTACTCTGTAAGTGCCCCTTCCATTCTCACTAGACCTGCTGCAGAGTAGTCATTTAGCCATTTATTTGCTCCCTTTACCCTAAGGTACATGTTTCACTTACTGGATCTCATATCTCATGTTTTCTTTTGTCCATTTATTTCTCATTTATATAGACCATCCCATCTCCTGACTTTCTTTTAAAATGAGCACAGGAATAGATCAGGCATATTGTAAAGTTTTTAAATTACAGATTTCTTAGCTGATACTAGCTTTTTCCCTATAAATGTAAAATATTCATGTCTTGTTTATGTCCTCATTTGCTCTTGCAAAAGCTTACTCTTAAATGAATTGCAATATTGCATTTAGTGTTCATTACTTTGTATTCTTGTTTATTATAATTTTACTATGTTTTCTCACTGCAAGCTTTATTCACTCTGGGTCTTTGGGGTTTACAAATTCCAGGATGAAAATAGTAGGCATTTCTATATTATACTTGTAGTGTTTTTTCTCAATCTAGAATGCTAAAAATGTAAGTTCTGATTAATTTTACACTGATAATTTTTTGATAGATTTATCGCTCTATCTTTCCTAGTCTCCATTTCTCAAACTCTTGTTGATTACATGGTGTGTCTCTTGGAATGATACTTGTCTTTACTTAGTACTTTGCATTTTGAGCAAGATTATCCTAACTGCATGTTTTTTGAAACTTGGTTCATGATTATTTCAGTATATTTTATTTGGTTTTCATGATAGAGGGTTACATAGTTGATGTTCCTTGCTTGCTTATTTGCAAAATGGTGACAGTAGCTCTGGCACCATTTTGCTTGTTTGTTTCAATGTATTTAATGGTTAAAATATACAGAACACTGTTTTGTGACACAGTGCAAGTTATATGAAATTCAAAGTTCAATACATATAAACAAAATTCATCAGAAATTAGCCCACCTCATTTGCTTGTATATTGTTCATGGCTATTTCACCCTATGATATCAATTTCACTGGTTGAACAGTTATGTCTTAGGCCATATTTGGTGCCTGCTATACATTTTAGAGATGTAGCTATACAGTAAATGGGCAGCATTTCCTTTGTTTTATGTATTATCTTAACAATGCATTTTTGTGTGTTTATTATCAATACATACACATCATGTCAAAACAAGAAAGAAGAGTGTGGATTTTAAGTGATGTGGTTTCAGGTACTGTGAAGTATGAATTATTTTGTCCTTTGAATGTACAGGAAAGTATTTTAGTAATTATGCAATAGGACAAAGAATGTAAATAGTAATGAGGGCCAAAATATGCCCAAATCAAAAATTTATCAGAAAGATAAGAAAATTGAAAACAATATTTTATCATGGCAGAGTTCTATTACCTCTTTTTAAAAGTCAAATTGAGTCTACAAAGACAGTCAGTTTCCAGGTGGTTCACTTATTAGCCAAATCACAAAAGCCCTTTACTTGTGACTTAATTAAATAGTGCTTGATTGCAGAAGCAAAAAAAAAATGTTTTGGGTGAACAGAAAGTTTTTAAAGATTATTAACTTTTAGTTGGTACAGTGGTCTTACAAATCAGAAATGTCAGGAACAATTATCTATGATCAGTTGAAAAGAGAGTATGTCAAGCAGTTTCTCTTATCTCTGGATGAGTTCACAGTTGTTACCAGTGCTACTCAGTTTTTTTGTTTTTGTTTTGTTTCTTTTGGAAAAAGTCAGTGATGAACTTGAAGTGATTAAATAATTAGCCTCTATAAGTAACCTGGTGGATAAATCACACATAAAAGCTTTTTGAAAGAAGTTAAGAAAATATAATTTTACTACAAACTGAGAATTTGATAAGAAGTACTACAACTAAAGGGAATAAAAATATGTGTAGAACAGAAAAAAATGCTTAATTGTGTAAATGTTAAAAATTTCTGAAAAATTACAAAGTTTCATGTCCCTGGCTATTTATCGGCACCAAGTATCTGAGAAATTGTTTGATTATTTGATTCTATCACATATAATTAAAGAGTCGGTGGTTAGCTTCCTTTGATATTATAGATTTAACCAACATCAATTGCTTACTGAAAATAGAAGGTGACCATCTGGACCTTTCCTACTGTGCAACAATTTGATGATAAAATCTCACTTAATGACTTAGACTTAAGGGTAAACTTGAAATTCCTGCAAAATTTCTAAAATTTTCACTAATAATATCAAAAATTGATTTGCTTTAGAAATTATCTTTTGATGCAGGCTTCATTGTTTTCTTTAAATGCATTCTATGAAAAATTGCAAGCAAAGAAAGTTATGAGCTCAGACTATAGTTATGGCAGCTTTCTTGCAGCTCTTCAGGAAAATGCAAAGTAGATTTCTACATTTCAAAATATTTTCAAATCTTTAGTTGATGAACTTTCACCTAATGATTAGAGGTAGTTAATCTGCAATGTAAAGACATACTTATAGGTAAATATCAATAGAAAATCTAAAATAATTCTCGAAGTGCCTATAAAGCCTTAAACAAATGCAATTGAAATGATATTTTCATTGATTTGTACCAGTATTTGTATCTATCTTTGTGTAATGACATTGGCAAAGAAAATACAAAAAAAGTACATCTCATCACATTATTGTTACCATGAAAATTTGCAATCTACTTTGATGACCAGGGTCACTAACTTTGAATTTTAATGAACTTTTACCTATAAATTAGTTCGCAAGGACAGTCATAACAAAATACCACAAGCTGGATAACTTAAAAAACAGAGATTGTTTCATAGGTTTGATGGATAGAAGCTGGAGGTAAATCATTGTAAGTTTAGCTCCTTTTGGGACTGAGAAGGGAGAATATGTTCCACACCTGTATCCTAGGTTATTTGCCAACAATCTTGAACATTTCTTGGCTAATAGAGGCATCACTCTGATTTCTTACTGATGAACATAAGGTATTCCTTTGATGTCTGTCTCTAAATTTTTCCTTTTCTTAAGGACATTACCAGTATTGGATTATGGCCCATCCTTAATCACTTGTTTTTTAATTTGATCACTTCCTAATGATTCCATCTCCAGATGAGGTTATGTGCAGAAGTATCGAGGGTTAGTGCATCCACCTGAGAACTGTGAGGTATCCAAACCTTTGTGGGACATCTGTTTGTTTATTCCAGTGGCATAACGGATCTCTTCAGCAGAGATCCTTTTAGAAGGTCAATAAACCTATTAACTCCCAAATGTAGCCCTCAATATTCTTGCTCCTTCTCTGATTCTGAACAATCAAAAACTTCCTGTGCCCTTCACACTTCATTTTCATTGTGCATTAACTGCCTTCAGTTTATCATTATCTTTCCAACGGCATCAGTGCAGCTTAATATCAGCCAACCAGTTCTACTGTCCTTTATGTACTGTTCTCCTAGATTTCCAAGTCTTGTGTATTGAGACATGTGGGAATACTTTCTCCACTGAAACCATTTTCCAGATCACCTAATGAATATTTTAAAGTAGAGTTTTCAAAATGTGCAGACTATCAGTGCCCACATTCTTCCTGGGTTGGGGTCCTCCTTGCCAGGGAGATAGGGATAATTCAGTTCTCCAGCCTCATTTTATTGATTGATCTAAGAAACCACATCCCAACACTTTCAACTGCGAATCTGGTGGAGATGGATGCTGATATGGAATTGTGTGGTAGACTTTTGTTGAAG
>RJWM01009126.1:0-62500 GCA_004363535.1 Dasyprocta punctata
ATTTATAGAGGACCTAATCAGCAAAGTATAGAAATGCAGCCATCCAAAAGTGAAGGAGTGCTGGACTGGTGTTTGTCATGGCAGATGATATAATAGTCAGTAGAAAATCATTTAAACACGGCAGCATGGAATCCTATGCAAACTTGGAAGGAAGGCAAGTGAAACCAGAGAATTGATGGCTGAGAGTAAGAGAGGGTAGAGGAATTGGAAATGAGATGAACAGTGAAAAGTTTCAGTGGATAAAGTAGAAGACAAGTATTACCCCAGGAATGCCTTCAGATCTTCCAGATTTGGTATCCACTCGTGAGGAGACACATTGTACTTCAGGATCACAGAGCCTTTTGATCAGAAGATAGTGCATGTCAATCTTGACTACAGACGATGAAAGAAGTGGACAGGGAAAACAGAGTGTTGAGAAGAACAAAGAAAGAACTTGCACCTATGCCAGAAGTTATAAATGGGAGTAATAGAGATGGAAGGCAGTTTGTGTTGGTCAGGTATAATTGAGTTAGCTAGCTCCAGCATACGGTCGACCGTTGGTATGTGATAAATAAATGTATCCCTTAAAGGGCTGGCAGAGTGATTGTGGGCCTTGATATTGATACATTCTAAAAATTTGATGAAGGAATCAAGTAGGGCCTGAGGTATGTGATAGTTTTTGCAGTTTTGGCAGGATATTTGATCTTACTAGAGTGCAGTGCCTATCCTTTTTTCCCAGTACCAGCCATTACTAGTTTTTCTGCAAGTTTGTGGTTATTACTATGAATATGTTTTTGAATGAAGTAAATAAGAATTTATTAAGCCCACTTTTCCTAATTTGTTTCTTAACCAGAAAACACAGCCATTATGGAAGTATATTGCTTTGATATTTAAATTAACATTGGACAAGAGAAGGGCATTGTTCTTTTCTCTTAGGAACTGAGATTGCATGTGTGAAAAGAAGTGAAAAAATTTTTTTTTACAGACCATTCGAAGGAAGAAGAAAGTTCAGATACCAATAAGTCGTCCTGATCCTGAACCAGTATCTGATAATGAAGAAGACAGTTATGATGAGGAAGTACATGATCCAAGAAGTAGCCGTGGTGGTCTGGTTAACAGAAGGAATGAGAAAAGTTGGGCAAGGGATAGAAGTGCAAGTAGAGAGAGGAGTTTGTCACCACGCTCAGACAGGCGATCTGTGACCTCCAGTCAGCCTGCCAAACCCACTAAAGTCACATTGGTGAAATCTCGAAAAAATGAAGGTATTCTTTACCAATGCTGTCATCATTATTTTCATGTGAAAGTTTTAAGATCAGTTTTATTGAGAAGTACGGCTGACAGCCTCGTCATATCTTCGTCCTGTTTGTCTGTTTTCTTGTTTATATTCTGTAGTTGTAAGCCAGAATCTGTTTTGGCAGGCTTGAATGATTGTCCATTTTCTTAAGTCATTTTTTGGGAGCAGATTATACTTCAAATGAATTGTTTAGTACTTGGATTTTGGATTTCTTGATGAGACCAAATACAAACAGATTATACATAGAGATGTCATGCCCTCACCAAATTGAAATTCAGTTAGGGTTAGTATTAATGTGACAGTGAAGAAAGACTGGATCATTTTTGTTGGTTGGAAGCTGAATGTTTTTTGGGTTCTTATTTTTTTCCCCCTTTTTTTATACTGGGAATTAAACTCAGGACCTTGCGCTTGCCAGGCAGGCACTGTGCCACTGAGTTATGCCCCGGGTCCCAAGGGAGGCTGTTTTTTAAAAGAAGGGATTGCAAAGAAGGGAACTCTTATAGGACATTTCGCTGAAAGGTAGGACATCTTACACTTTTAAGCTGAAGCCCCGCTCCTTTCTCTCAGTCATCAAATTTGATTTTCATTTAGTGGATCTCTTGCTTCTTCCTGCTTTGGGTATGTATGACTGATGGTTTTCAGTCATTTAAAAGAGATGTTGCTGTAAAAATACTGTAGGCAGTTATGGTGGTACATACCAGTAATCCCAGCACTCTGGAAGGTCGAGGCAAGAGGATGGCAAGTTCCAGCCCAGTCTGGGCAACTTAGTGACTTTGTGAGACCTTGTCTCAAAATAATACTAACTGAGGCTGTAACTCACTGTGAAGGCCCGAGATTCGATCTCAAGCCAGTCACTTAATATAGTAGTAAACCTTGATGCCTCTTGTCTTCTTGTGGTTAATACGTCCTAACTTCCTAAATACCACTCTTGTCTGTCCTACTTCTGTCACTGCTTTCACTACCCTCTCCCAGGGAACCACTCTCTCTTCAGGGGATTTTCTTGTCTTTTTTTCTTTCCTTTTTTTTTTTTTCCCCTTTTCTTTTTTTTGAAACAGGGTTTCACTATGTAGTTCAGGCTGGTCTTTAACTCACTTTGTAGCTCAGGCTGGCCTCAAACTAACAATAATCCTCCTGCCTCAGCCTCCCAAGTGCTGGGATTACAGGCGTCCACCACCACTTCCAGCTCAGGGGACTCTTCTCGTGACTTATTCTGGATCCCTTTTAGTGGTTCTATGGAGACTCTTTTGTGATGTTTCTCTGCATTGTTCTATTGTCCCTGTCTTGATACTTCTCATTACCAACTATGTACACTAGACTTAGGACTTCTTCATACTTGGAAGGTTCTTTCCTTTATTACTTTGGTACATTTTTAAATCATTCTGTTAGCACATGTACACACAAACGCATACATTCACACACACATCCCATATACACACTACAGGTTTGATTTTAGTGTTTGAGCTTTAGGATCTCTTTCTTAAGGGGTGTCCTTCTCTGACCCCCCTACTAGATGTGCAACCATGTATTTATTTCCACTGTTTGAACTCCTTATTGCACTTCTCATTGCCTTGGTAGCTAACACCTTTTTCTCTGTTGGTTGTGTAAGTTGCCAGAGTGCAAGAGTGTCTCTCATTTGCTGTTTTGCCATAGTTCCTGGCACATAACTTATTATATACCTGAAGAAATAGATGGATAACTGGATAGAGAAATATTTTTTAAAGAATTTATGAATATGTTTTATATATATATACACACATTCATATACATATATATATATATAAATATACATACATACATATATATATATATACATACATACATATGTGTATATATATATATATATATATAAGTATTTTGGGGTCATCAGTGTAGCAGTCATTTAGTAGCCCTTTATGCTGTTCTGTTATGTAATGCCCATTTCCAAAGCACATGTAGTTGCCTGCCTAGACCCTTGCCTAGATCTCCTGAAGAGTCATTTTCTTTTTTCATCCTGTTCCTAGTTCAGCTTGTGAGCACTCTTTGTATATTTACCTTGTGTTAAACTGTAACTGTGGTGGAACTTTAGATTCTTGAGTACCAAGTCTGCTGACTTCCCTCAGAGTAAAAACAGTTCTGTGTTTTCTGTGCTAGGTTTTTAGTTTTGTCTTTTGTGTGTGGTTTTAGTTTTGGTCTTAGGTTTTAATACAGTGAAAGGTAGAGTCTTTCCTATCCTCAGAGAACTACTCAAGACTTTTCTTGCTGACACTGTACTGATAATTATAGTTATTGGTCTTTTTTTTTTTTTTATGAAATGCATTTTCTAAAGATGTTACAGGATTCTGAGCAGTTCTCTGGACTCTCCTGATAACTGCTGTAACTGATCACTCTCTCACCAACAATAAAATTAATGTTGCCTTTCTCAGATCCTTTGTTGATTGTGTAAAAATCATTTTAACTATTATTTATATCTGGCTGGCTGGTTGTGAGCTATTGCAGCATATATAGTGGTATATGCTAATGGTCTGTGTCTCTCCAGTGTTTTGTATGTAGGATGAGACATACTTTTGCTGTAGGAGGCAGGAAGAATGAAACTAGTACAGGCTTCGTAACGGTCATCAAGAAAATTGTCAAACTTTTTGCAGTTTTTTAGGCCTCAAGCAGTGTACTGTTTTAGGACTGTACTCTGAACAATCTGAAAAGCTAATGTACATGGTCAGAAAGAAATGATACAGTGTTTAGAGCTTCCTCTTTTCAGCAAAATTAAGAACAGAGGGTGTCAGCTCTTTGTTTGAACCACACATTTTCACTTTGCCTTCACGTGAACATTACAGACTCTTTGATATTTAAAGGAAATATATTATTTGCAAAGTGGTCAAAAAGAATTTCATGTCGTTGTACTTAAAAACTCTTTATGCAGTAATTATTAGTCTTATATTTTAACTGTACTTAAGTGTCTTACAGTATTACATTAAAGACATGTAAATATATTATTTCAGAATATGGTCTTCGTTTGGCCAGCCATATATTTGTAAAGGAAATTTCACAAGATAGTTTGGCAGCAAGAGATGGCAATATTCAAGAAGGCGATGTTGTATTAAAGGTATAGTAATATGCCTACATTTTAATGATGTGAAATGTAAGTTCTGGAGTAAACACATAGCCTCTGCTAATGTTTGAAGCACTTTTGCCAAAGGGAGTTAAAAATAAATGTGCAAGGGGGAGGGAGTTAAATTGTCTCTGTCCATTACTGTATCAACAGTGATATGTTAGATATAGGGGGTTATCCTAAGAGAGTTAATTGCTGCAAATACATATCATTCACCAATAGAAGCCACGTTGTAGATGGGTATGTCTGTTCTTACACATTAAGTGGCTTTGACAGTTGCTCCAAGTATACTGAAATGTTTTGTTTTCTTAGTCTACTTATAAGTAATAGAATGTGACCAGCTCTGGAAGAGGGTTTAGGAGATACCAGTTTGGGTTTTTCTGGCAGAGCAGCAGCGTCTTAAATATTTGTATTATTTCAGGAAGGTGAACTATTTAGATGATTTAGGGCAGTGCAAAGGGAATATTTTGGTGATTCTTATAGCACAGCAGGGAGTAGTTTGGTTGTTGCTGTTTACAGTAGAACACAGTAAGTTAACATTTGTACTTTATCACTTACTTTTAACATAGAGTTTCTTTTTGTTGCAGATAAATGGTACTGTGACAGAAAATATGTCACTGACAGATGCAAAAACATTGATAGAAAGGTCTAAAGGCAAGTTAAAAATGGTAGTCCAAAGAGATGAGCGGGCTACCCTATTGAATGTCCCTGACCTTTCTGACAGTATCCATTCTGCTAATGCCTCTGAAAGAGATGGTGAGTAAAGTTCTATTGGGAATTTTCCGGGTGACCGACCGACCGACCGACCTACCTTTCTTTCTTTTTTTCTCTCTTTCTTTCTTTCTTGAGACAAGATCTCGCTATGTAGTTTAGGCTAGCCTTGAACTTACTGTGAACTTAACTGTCAAGGCCTCTAATTTGGAGTGACCCTCCTGCCTCAGCCTCCCAAATGCTGGGATTATAGGTGTGCACCACCATGCCCACCATGGTGATTTATTTCTTAACGTACTAAGAAGATTTGTTTGAATGAAATGAAACGATAACTTACCATGAACCAGACACATTTAAAATATAAAATCTGGGGTGTGTGGAGGCGTGGGGGTGTGTTTGTAAGCAACTCTCCACTATTGATTTGATGACAAAATTAATGCTCAATATGAAATTATACTTAGTAGCTTATTTCATATAAATATCTTTGAAGTACTTTATGCTTTATTGTAATCATTTAACGGAGAAGTAAGTAGCGCCCTTTTATTTAACAGACATTTCAGAAATTCAGTCGCTAGCATCAGATCATTCTGGTCGCTCACATGACAGGCCTCCCCGCCGCAGCCGATCACGGTCTCCTGACCAGCGCTCGGAGCCCTCTGATCATTCCAGGCACTCTCCGCAGCAGCCCAGCAACGGCAGGTAATAGCACCCTGTTGTCTGAAATAAAATGGTTGTTGTCTTGACACATGTACCTGGAAATGCTCAGAAATAAATTAGATGGTAGATTTTCTTGTGACTTTTCAAGATTAGGTCTGTATTCCCTCCTTGCTTTAAGTATTTCTTACCTAGAATCATGGAAGGTAGCCAGACTTCTTCATGAAGGGCTGCTCAGTAAATGTTTTAGGCAAGCATGCTGTACACTATCTGTCACTACTCAGCTGTCTTCCAGCAGAAAAACAGCTATAGACAACATGGAAATGAATGGGCATGGCAGTGTTCTAGTAAAATGTTATTTATAAAAGCCAGTGACCCATAGCCACTGATTGCCAACTTACTGCATTAGAAGATACTAGCAAGCTTCCAGAATCTACTGCGTGAGAAAGTTAACCGTAGTAGAAATCCATGGGTAAATTAAGCTGAACTTTGGTTTTTTTGTTGTTGTTGTTTTTTTACAAATTACATTGTCTGGCATTTATATGCCAAAGGGCCTTGTGTGTGGTTAGTATGTGACCTGAGTTTATCTTGTTTGGTGTCATGCATTTGGAAGTCTGAAATGAAGATTTGGAGTACTTAAAAAATATGAGTCATTCCAGAACTGAAGATACAGTTGAGGAAAAAAGGCAACCTTTATATATTGTTCTTAGGAAGTAAACTTGGTATTACCTTTTGGGAAAAATACCAGCAGTTCCTCAAACACTTAAAAATAGAACCTCCATATTATCTAGCAGTTCCACTTTGGGCATATATCTGAAAGAAATAAAATCACTAACCTGAATGCAACAATATTCACAATATCCAAGACATAAAATCAGTCTATACATCAATAGGTAAATGAATACAAAAAAAAAAAAAAAAACTGCGCACATCCACAGTGGAATGCTGTCCATCCCTGAGAAAGAAGGAAGTGCTGCCGTTTCCAGCGCCATGGGCCAATCTAGAGGACATTATAATAATTTCAGTCAAATAAGCCAGACTCAGAAAGACACAAATACTGTATGTTCTCACTTAAATGTAGGATCTCAAAAAGTTGAATTGATAGAAACAGATTAGAAGGGTTTGGGGATGGAAAAAATGAGAACATGTTGATCAAAGGTTTCAGTTACGATGAATAAGTTGTAGACTAAATGTATGATGTGGTGACTGTAGTTAACAATAATGTGTACTTGAAATGTGCTCTGAGAACAGGTGGGGGCTTTTTTTTTTCCCCCACAGTGGAAATTGAACCTAGGTCCTTCACACTGTGCTACATCTCTGGTCCTTTTTATTTTTTACTTTGAGACAGGGTCTTGCTGAGATACCCAGGCTGGTCTCCAACTTGTGATCCTCCTGCCTCAACCCCCTGAAGGTTAGGATTACAAGCATGTGGCACCTTGCTTGACTGAGAGTAGATATTAAGTATTCTCATCACATACACAAAATTAGGGAACGGTAAGATGGCAGATACGCTAATTAGCTTGATTATGACTATCATTTGGTAATACATACATGTATCAAAACATCACATTGAACATCTTAACTGTACAGTTTTATTTATCAGTTATATCCCAACAAAGCTAAGAAAGTTCAGATCCATAGCTGAAGAGACAGTTTAGGACTCAAGGTGTTTGAAAATTATCTGTGTGCAGGTATTTTCTGAAGCCATACAAGTCACTAAAATTGCTAACAGAGGAATGTGGAGAGAAGGCGGAGAATTAAACCACAGGAAGCACATTCCTTCTAGGAAGGTGAAGAGGCGAAGGAAAAGAGAGGGGAGCTGTACTTCTCCAGGAGAGAGCTTTCTGAGTTATCATAAAGCATAAATAAAGTTGTTAAAACTTTATTTACAAAGAAAGCCAACTTTCTCCTAAGATGGGAAATAATAAGACAAAAGAGTAACTAATAACACGTATGCATGTGGCTGCTAGTATGGTATCCAGTGTAGTAGTTAAATATTTATAAAGCTGATTCTTTGTAAATTTTTTTAGACTCATACCTTATATCAACTCTGGTCTTTATTTTAAGCTTGTAGTGATTTTTAAAGGAATATTATGTTATACCAAATGTCAAATTGGTTTATTGTAACTAATGATTATTTTTAATTGTTACAAGTTACTATATTAATTCTAAAGCGCTCCCTGAGACAGTAAAGATGTTATCAAGAAAGGGATTACTGCCACTACACACACACAGGGATACAAGGATACAACCAACACCTTTAATGATTCTGGGAGCAGCTGCAGTTTAACACGTTTCTCACACCTAGACGCCATGTTAATGCCAAGCAGTTTGGACATGACTTTTCCTTTAAAAACAAAACGTATGTTCATCAGAATCTCAAAATTTTGGCTACTTATTCTAATTACAAGCAAATTCTAAACCTTAGAAAGTTCTCTTTGATACTTACTTTTTTCATGGAAACTTTCTAAAGACTTGATATGTGTTTTAAAAAATTACTGTATTTCAGAATATTTTGCTTCTTATTTGGCACCCTATATATCTTCATGGGTAATACCAGTTACATGGAAGCTTTTAAAGATACAGACCTCAGGTGGGGTCTACACTCAGTTTGTCTGAGATGGGGCAAAGCATACTTTTTAAAAACTCGTGTCATTCTCTTAACAAAAGTCTTTAAATTCTTTTCAGATTTGGTAGTGAGAATTTAATTCCTAAAACATTCATAACTATGAGTAAAATGCTGGTTGTAAAAAACATCTTGGGAACTCCATGCAGTCTCTTTATTTTGATTTAGTTTTGTTTATATAAATGTTTCTGTGTTACAAATGTTTTTAAGTGCTGTCATTTAAAGAAATGATGTAAAACTGATTTTGTCTCTATGAGAAAAGGTTTTAATTTAGTGTGTGAGGAAGTCTGTCTTGGTGAGCATCCGTCCAGCCCTGTTCTTTTCCTAGATTTCTGAATCATTTTGTATAGTTTTTAGCTTAAATATTATTTTAGAGTCATTAGGGTAGAATTTCTTTTCACAGACTTACTGGTTGCTTATAGTAATTGCCACTGATTTTAGTAATGTCACTAATTCCACGTGTATAAATTCAGTTTTATCCTGACTTAGTGTTCACATTGGTTTATATGGGATATTTCAGATGTTTGGAAAAATACATTCTTTTGTTTTATACAGTACTGTA
The DNA here is from genome assembly GCA_004363535.1 of Dasyprocta punctata. Taxonomy (NCBI): domain Eukaryota; kingdom Metazoa; phylum Chordata; class Mammalia; order Rodentia; family Dasyproctidae; genus Dasyprocta; species Dasyprocta punctata. The sequence continues at coordinate 8,912 of RJWM01009126.1, forward strand.
ACTCTAAATCTGCATTGCTCAATACCATAGTCCAATGCTGGCAAACCTAAGTTTTAGAGCTTCCAGTGACCACAAAGAGCCTAGTGTGGCATACATGCCATAGGTTTGCCTCCACAGCCATAATCGCTAGTCATATGTGACTTTTGAGCATTTGAAATGTGGCCAGGCTAAATTGAGATGTATTTTAATTATGAAATACGTATTAAATTTTGAAGACTGAGTACACAAAAAAATGTAATATACTTCATTTATGGTTTACTGATTACAAGATCAGATATTTTAGATTATTAAGTTAATTAAAATTTATTCATTATTTTACTTCATTTTATTTAACATGGGTTTTAGAACATTTTAAATATAAGTGACTTACTATAATTCAGTCAAACAGCATACTCAGTATCTTCATGAATTATTGAATAATGCTTCCATCTGTTGGTAGATAATGGAAATGCGTGAAAAAGAGTAGTAATTTTCCCAGTATAAATTGAATGAAAACTTCAATGGAGTGATACGACTTCCCATCTATGTGAAATATTGTTGTAAAAAACTGATTGCTTTTAAGTTTTTAATGAGTGTATCAAAGAACAGTAGAATGATGGCTCAGTATTCAAAAATAGCCAAAGATAAAATTACTAGCAGTTTTGTGTTATACAGGACAATAGCTTTAATTGTACAACAAATAATAATTGAATTAAAATACTACATTAAAAGTTAGATACCAATATGATAATGTTGGTCACATTTTGAATTTTGGATGTGTTTTTTTAATTATAAGAAAAAAATTAATTAGAATTTTAAAAATCTTTTTAAAGAAAATAGTTCAAATTTTCCATGTTACAGAGCAGTAGAAATCTATACAGGTATTAAATTGTATAGTTATTTAATGTCATTGTGTTTTTATATCATCTGGAGTTTTTAATGAAAAAGATACTGAGTAGTATTTTGCATTGTCCTTTATAATCAGAGGAGAGTAGTAGGTATATAAAACTTCATTGTATTTCTTTATATTTAATTGTGGTATTTTATTTATGTAAATAATGGCTAAAAATGTTGATCTTTTATGACTTAAAAGTAGCTCATTCTTGTTTGATTTAGAAATATAAGGCTTTGATTTTCCTATAAGGCTTTTATATACATGCTGTTCATTAAATATGTATTTTAAAAGTAGAATATACTCCTACAGAATGGTTAAATGAATAGGAAGATAGAAGCTGTAAAAAGTGCTTATTGTTTTACCCCTTCAGGAGGAAAACATGAAAACACTTTGTCTTGATAGGAGACTGCTAATAATAGGCTGTAAGAAAACCAAAAGCCTTTGGACTTTATTTATGTAGTAAAATCTTTTTTCGTTTAACTTTATAAGTAATGTATAAACATATTCTTGTAAAAATTGAAATCATAGAGATAAATTTAAAATTCCTCTTGGCTACTGTTTTGCTTACTTTTCCCACTGAGGTTGCCTGTTTGGTTATGTGAAAGTACATCTGTGCAGGCATATAAGGGAAGCTTAAATACCTGAGTGGTGTCACACTGTTTATCCTGTAAGTTGAATGTCGTTTGTTTATGCCTGTGCACACTAGTTCAGTACATTGTAACTTGAATAATAATTTTCATCTTCATTTATAAAACCAGTCTGCATTTTAGAACAGGTGGCATAGATCAGACTCGCCAACTCCATTTCACCCATGGTTTCTGCTCTGCTCTGCTTTGCTTTGCTTTGCTTTGCTTTTTTCTTTTCTTTCTTTAAAGATGGAGTCTTGCCATGTTGCTGACACTGGAGTCAGATTCTTGGGCTAAAGGGATCATTTCATCTCAGCCTTCAGGGTTGCTGGGAATATAGGCACACACCACCATGCCCAGTTCTTACTCTTAACTTTATTAACATAGTATGTAGAACTTGGCTTTTTAAAAAATCATTAACAAGACAAAGACCGGTCTGTAATTATTTCCCAGCAGCCTCACTTCAATTTAATAATACAAGGCTAACATCCTGCCAGTTTATTCTTTTGTTTAAAAACCAAACCAAACTTTTTCAGAGCTGGAGACATACATAACTCATTGATAGTGTGCTTGCTTAGCGTGCACAAGATTCTGGGGTTGAGCCCCCAACCACAAACAAAACAAACCCCCTGTCTTGGTTACTTTTCTCTCATTGCTGTGACAAAATACCTGGCACCCTAAGTGAAAGAAGGAAAGGTTTATTTAAATTAAAATTTGTGGAGGTTTCGGTCCATAATCGCTGGCGCCAAGGCACAGGAGCAATGCTTCAAGGCAGCAGCAAAAGCAGCCAAAGCAAAAGGTGGGGCAGAGCAAGCCCCTTTTCCTCCTTTATATTGTACACAGGCCAGGTGTAGCACTCAGAGAATCTCCCTGGCTCCCTACTGAGTCTCTTAGTTAAACCTTTAAACTACTCAAGTTGACAACCATAATGCTCCCAAAACCCACTCTCTGTTATGATTTTGATTCTAGATTTTACCTGTGCAGACATTGTAGTAAGCACCACTGTTGATGATTTCATTTACTAGCACTTTTTTTTGTTCCTTTTTAAAAGCAGGTTTGTAGTACATAATGTTTGCATTCTTAGGTAATAGGTACATGTATTCAGCATGTCTTAATTCTTTTTGTCTTCCCTGTTTTTCTCCTCATTCCATTTCTGTGTCCCCTTCCCATTTGTAAAAGATCCATGTCCCTGTTTCTTGTCTTATTTCCTTCAATTATTTATTCTGAGAAGGCCTTATTTAAGAATTTTGTGAAATTTAAGTTTATATCTGATTCTTTTACTTAAATTATGGTCTCACAGTGCATCCATTTTCTACAAATGACTCATTTGTCGTCCTTTATTGCAGAGTATTACTCCAGTGTATTTACCACATTTTCTTTATCCGTTCATCTGTCGGTGGTCATACAGGCAAATTTTAAGATTTCACTATTATAAATTGTGCTGCTATAAATATGGATGTGCATATATCACTGCAGTATGACGTCTTTGCCTCTTTTGGGAAGATACCTAGTGGGAGAATAGCCGAGTCGAGTGAAATTTCTATTTTTAGTTTTGAGACATCTTCATACTGATTTCGATAGCCGTTATACTGTTTTACACTCTCATTGACAGTGTCCATGCCTGTTTTCCCACAGTCTCACCAGCATTTGCTACTGTTTGGGGCTGGGGAGAGTTGTTGATAACCATTCTTTCTGGAGTAAGATAGAATCCCTGTGTCATTTTAATTTGCATTTCTCTGATGACTAGAGATGTTGAAAAATTTTTAATGCATTTATTGGCCATTTGTACTTTTTCTGAGAAGTATATTCATTTCACTTGTCTAGTTATTGACTTGGTCTTTTATTTTAGGTCTGATTATTATTGTCTTTTTTTTTAAGTTTTTAAAAATTCTAGATCTTAGGCCTCTGTCAAAGGAGTAGCCGGCAGAATGTTTTTTGTGTTCTGTAGGTTGTCTTTGTTCTGTTAGATGTTTCTTTTGCTTGGCAGTAGCTTTTAATTTGATATTATCCCATTTGTTGGCTCTTGACTCAGCTGTGCTGTTGGGGTTGTGTTTAGAGTCCTTTTTCATGCCAGTGTCTTACATTATTTTGATAACTGAGAATAAAATCCTTGTCACAGTTTTTGAGATTGTCTTGCCTTCTCTTGTATTGTTTTCCACAATGATTTTCAGAATCATTCTTATTCTTTTTTATTTTAATACTATATAGTCTTCGGAGCAGAGAGGAAGACAGAATTTCTAAGCCTGGGGCTGTCTCAACTCCTGTAAAGCACATAGACGATCACAACCCCAAAGCAGTAGAAGAAGTTACAGTTGAAAGAAATGAGAAGCAAACACCTGCTCTTCCAGGTAAGCATACTGATATCCTAAGTTCCAAAAACATTTACTGTGAAACTGATTGTCAGAATTTGTGGACCGTTTTAAAGATGCTGTTGGTATTACCCATATGTGAATTTTTCTGTATGTGGCTTTCAGTGTTTTCTTTGTAGGTAGAAGATTGGTATGGTCAGTAGCCATTCGTGAATGTATTTATTTTATAAATAGAAAGTATTTCTGGTTAGCAGCTACTTGTAGTGAGTAAAGTTATTCTCCAGCTTTGCTCATCATTAAAGAGGAATGTCAAGGGGCGAGGGTGTAGCTTAGCAATAGGGTGCTTGCCTAGCACAAGCCATGGATTTAATCCCCAGGATCAATAAATAAGTAACATTAGATTGACTTCAAGAATTTTAAAACAAAAATTATCTTACTTGTTGGAAATTTTTCAATAAATACTTTATAAAGCTGTATTTAAAAACCCAGCCTAGAAATCTGCAAAGTTCTAAAATTGCTTGCCTGAAAGGCCTAGAGATTTTTTTTCTAATGTCTCAGTTCCCTCTCTCAAATCTTACTCTGCTTGGTTAGTGGCACGAATGTGGATATTTAGCAACAAATTTTACCCCGGTGAGGAATGTTAGCTGTGTGGACAGTAGAAATGTGGATTATCTTCTGTATTTTTCTTTCGTTACTCTTTGTAGAGAATGTAGATTTTTCAGATCCTACTAGCCAGTACTGTGGGAAACATAGGTGGCCATGTAACATGCATACTTGTTACAGAGACTTTGGAATGTATCACCATAAAGTGTACTCTGATGCATATGGTATATATGACCCTTATTAGGTTCTCTGAACTTACTTTTGCTGATGAATCGTACAGTTAGTTTGTGAAATTTTTAGTTTGGCTGTCTCGTTGGTTGCTCACATTATTATATTTTTTATAAAATGAGTCCTGCAGTTTGAATTTTCTTTTTTTTAGAACCAAAACCTGTGTATGCTCAAGTTGGGCAACCAGATGTGGATTTACCTGTCAGTCCTTCGGATGGTGTCCTGCCTAATGCAACTCATGAAGATGGAATTCTTCGGTAATGCAGTTTTAAAATTATATTGTCTTCGTCCATTATTAAGCATTATCTTGAGTGAGAATTTGATTGCAAACCATATTGCATATACTTTTTTAAACAACACATTATACTGTGATTAGGTTATTCCTGTTATTTAGTAATCTCACGATAGAGTCACTTAGAGCTTAGAGAAAAGTAGAACTTTGTGGATGTTTTGTTTTTCATCACTGTCTCCTACAGAGTTTTTAGGTCAGTAATTACAAAAATACTCTTTTCTAACAGTGTTTCTACACGTTTTTTAATACCCCAGCATCAGTTATACAAACAAACAAATAAATAAATATTTCTAAATCTCAGCACTGTTAATGGAATTTCCATAAGCTTTCTAATGCTCTAGCATTTTATTAATAAATGAGTATTTCTCAATTTCAGAACTCTTGACATTTTGGGGCAGATAACTGTTTATCATGGGGTGTTTTCTTACACATTTTGATGTGTTTAGAAGCATCACTGACCACTAAATGCCAGTAGCACATACCCAGTTCTGACCACCAAAATTGCCAAATGTTTCCTGAGGGAAAGTAACCGTTGGGGGAATAAAAGAGAAAATAACCCTTGATTGAAAAGCTGTTTTGGATTCTGATTGGCAGTGAGAAGTAAATTTTTATATTCTGCATACTTTATTGCCTTGTATTTTATACTTGGTGGAACTGGAGGTATCAATGTTTTAAATAAATTTCAAACTCTTATGATCATCAAATTTTTGTTGCCTCTGTGGTGAAAGGGACATGATGTAAATAACTGAAAATTAGTAAATTTCCTAAATGGGCTAGATTCCTTGTCTGTTTGTCTGTCTGTCTGTCTCTCTCTCTGTCTCTTTCTGACAGAGTCTTGCTATGCAGTTTTTTTTGCACTCTCAACAGTCCTCCTACCTCTGCTTCCCAGTGCTGGGCTTGTGGGTATGTGCCCGCATGCTCGGCTTTCTTATTCATTTTCTTTACTAAGGAAGATTTGAGTTGGTAGTTCAGTCCCTAGCTAGACAGAGAAAAATAGTGTCAAAAGTGATCTCTTAGTTAATGTCTTATCGCTGAGACATAATACCCAACACTCATAATTTAAAGGAGGAAAGGTTTATTTTGGTTCATGGTTTGTAGATGTTTCTGTCCAGAGCCAACTGACTCTAAATAGAGCAGAAAGGCAGAGAATAAACTCATGGCAGGGCAGGCAGCAGGAAGCAGCAGCAGTCAAGGAATGAGGGGAAATATATACCCCCACTATGCCATACTCACAGTGAGCCACCTCTTCCACCACACTTCACCACACAGCTATACCCCATTGGTGGACGAATCCAGTATCACACCTGTGACCCAGTCACCTCCCGAAACCTCCACCCCTAAGCACTTTAGGCTTTTGGGGAACATCTAGATATAAACCATAAGAGGTGGGTATCCCACAAGTTTAAAATTTTACATATGTAATAAAAATTGATGATAATTTATACACTGTGAAGTCATACTCCTTATTTTTACTTCCTTGGGAATTACTTGAACATTTTCATACATCTTTCAGGTTTAGGAAACTTTAATAAGATTCCAGAGATCTGCTCCCCAAATCCAAATGCCAAAGGATTTGAGTATACATGTACGATTAGTAGCTGAGCCAAGAGGGCCAGGAGTTTGTTTGGCTCAGTGGCTTAAGCACCTGCCTGGCAGGTGTGAGGTTGAGTTCGATCCCCAGTACTGGAAAAAAAATAAAGTAGCTGAGCCAAGAAAGATTTGAGATTTCATTCAAATCCAGTGAGTAGATTTGAGAAAAAAGGATCTGCATTTTGCAGTTGCAAGGAGTTGATACAGTGCAGATAGTCAAAGCACAAAATAGCAGGCAGGGTGCGTGACTCCGCGCAGTGTGGGTCGGAAACTGTCCTTCAACTGTGGTTCTGAAAACCAGATTTTATTAAAGTTTGCAGACTGCACTCAGCCACTTTCATTTTCTGAGGGACTCTAGATTGATCAGGCTTAGAGAAGGATTTCCGAGGGCCTAGGATCTAAGAACTTTGAAAAACTGTCTCTGAGAATCCCTTTGACTTATTGAAAGAGTAGGATACCACCATAACCAGAAGACACAGACTACCAGCAATGGAGCTGGCACTTACTGTAAATCATTTCAGGGAGGGATGAAGGGCACTATCAGCCTTAGCAATGAGTGACCCGATCTAAACTATAGGCTCTTTTATGTCTAGCCAGTGGTAGTTCAGGGTATTTTTTGTTTTGTTTTTTTAAGCCACACCAAAAGTGAATATTTTGTAAGTGCTGTAAGCTAAGGTGATTTTTAGCTCATTGGTTAACTTGGGCTAGAAATCTTTTCTCCCTCAACTTTATTCTTTATTTGTTTGATTTGTAGTTTCTAGTTATTTTCTGTTAGCTTCTAATAATCTGATTATTAGCGAATTAAGAAAAGGAGACTTTTTCTATACCACATTTGAATAGTGAATATAAATAAAACAGTATATCTTTTTGATCTGAAATGTAGACAGTTAAGGAGAGCCTAGAAGAGAAATGTAAAGGATAATTTGTACTTAGGATTTGTTTCAGTCCATCTGTTCATCTAAGGATCCTTCAGTGCTTGTTTCAGGATGTTACAGAGTAGTGTTTCTGATAATAGCAATGTGTCTCCTTGCATCCGTTCCTCCCTATTCTCTAACAAAAAGGAACAGAGTTTGAATGTGGGGCAAATCCACAAAAGCTCATTTTTCTTTTAAAATTCAAAGGTGCAGCAAACTAAGTGCACTGCTCTGGACTACTAATAGTCTACTATCTGCAAAGTTTAAAAATCTTATACTGAATGTAGAGATTATAAGCCATAGAGCTTGATTTTGACGCTTTGGTATTAGGGAAATTAGTTAATTTGTGCTTCAGGTTTTACTTATGTAAAATGAGACTTTTCAGCAGAGACAATAATCCAGCAGAGAGAATACAGTGTGAATTGGGGTAGAAAAAAATGAAAATTCTTTTAGCCATTGGAAAAGTAACATGTATACCTAGTACTTCGTTTTTGGTACTGGGGATTTAAGCCAGGACTTTTGTACTGCACTCCAACTCTGTCCCTTAGTTTTTTTGAGACAGGGTCTCACTAAGTTGCCCAGACAGGCTTCACGCTTGCGCTTCTCCTGCCTTAGCCTCCCATCGTGTTGGTATTGCAAGCGTGTGCCACCAGGTCCTTTTCTGAAACTCTTTGAGAGTTAGGAAGGCATTGTTTTATTAGGAAATTTTATGAATTAATTATGTGAAGCAGTTCTTACATAAGTGCTATTACTGTAAATCTGATTTTGGATTCTAATACTGTTTTATTCTAGAAATTAATGGGTTCTGGTAGGGTTTAGAAATGATGATCCTCTGTTCCTTTCTGAGTATCATTTTCACTGTAGCAGTTTGCTATAACTTTTCAAGCTTCTGTTAACTGCCTCATCTGAAATAATCTGTTTTAACAGGCCCAGCATGAAATTGGTAAAATTCAGAAAAGGAGATAGTGTGGGTTTGCGGCTAGCTGGTGGAAATGATGTCGGAATATTCGTAGCTGGTGTTCTAGAAGATAGCCCGGCGGCTAAAGAAGGTTTAGAGGAAGGCGATCAAATTCTCAGGGTATGTCAGATTATGTGGATTTGAAAATACGTGAATCTCTTAAAAAAAAGGCATCAGATACAGCAGACTTTCTGTGGAGTGTCTTGAACCAATTAAGCATCCATCAGGTCTAGCTTGTTCTGGACTGGCCGTTTCCCATTTGTGCATTTGCTATGGTTTACTGTGATGTTGTATGTTACTACACAGTGCGATATTTCATTTTAGTCACTGGTGTTCATAGAATTTAAAAGAAAATGAGTCTTAGATCCCTGTGATATCTACCAGGTAGTCTTTAAAGTTCATGTAAATATTTACAATGGCAGGAGACTGCCATGGGCCACAGCTTGGGAATAAGCAACACCAGTAGTCTTCTCCCAGGGAAGTAGTCTTTGTAGCAGTACACACAGCCTCTGGGACCTTCTTTACCCCAGATAATGGCTCAGGCACAACAAGGTGGGATTTATATCAGGCAAAAAGGTAAACTACCCTAGCTTATATGCATCATACCCCATAAAACACCAGTCATAAAAGTCAAGAAAGCCTGAATTAAGAAAGAAAAGAAAGAGGGAAAGAAGAAAGGAAGGAGGGGGAAAAAAAAAGAGAAAAGCTGGATTAAATGCAGTCTACAGTGGGATTCCCTCCCCTCCTTCATGCTTCCTTTTCCCTTCCCTCCTGCCATTATATAAGACGGAAAGGAGGAAACCCACTGGATTCCTATACAGTTCTTAGTTACTTTTTAACAGTTTTAATTTTGGCACTCAGGAAGATGCTAAAATACATACTTTTTTTTTTATTCCATTTCCTTTTGATTTTTCAGCAACTAAAATGTGGGGTTGTATTACACATTTATAGAATTAAAAATTTAAAGTTTTAAGTCCAGAGATTTCACAGTATTATGTCTTTTTGGCCTAAATTGGTTTGATTTTGCAACACGTGAACTTTAAGGATTCATTGTGATTACTCTCTAAATAAATTTTTACCTTCACTTTATTTACTTGGTTTCTGATTAATTTAGATGAATGCATGTTATTTTCTCCAAAGTAAAATAAAATTTTCATCTTAAAGATATATTTTCAAAATTAGGCAGACTCCAAGGATGTTTGTTTCTTTTTTTTTTTTTTTTTTTTGGACAAGGTCTCACTGTGTTGCTCAGGCTGGCCTTGAACTGTAGCCCAGGCAGGCCTCAAACTCATGGTAATCCTCTTGCTCCAGCCTCTCAAGTGCTGGAATTGCAGGCATGCACCACCGTATCTGGCTTCCTGTTGTTGTATTCTTAACCAAGACTGATTTTATGAAATCTCTTATTTTAATAGGTAAACAATGTAGATTTTACAAATATCATAAGGGAAGAAGCTGTTCTTTTCCTTCTTGACCTCCCTAAAGGAGAAGAAGTGACCATATTGGCTCAGAAGAAGAAGGATGGTAAGATACTGCCAGAAAAATCTGTAGTTCAGGGACTTAGATAGGCATTTGTTCAAATTGTTTCGTTGTTGTGATTGTTGTTGCTTTTTGTTTGTTGATTTGTTTTGTCCGTTTTTGAATTTTTGTGACAGTGTCATGCCATATAATCTGGAGCTACCTCGCATTCACTGTGTAGGAAGCTCAAGCTGCATTGAGCTCATGATCATCCTACCTCAGTCTCAGAGTGCTGGTAGTATAAACATATGCCAGCACACCCAGCAAGATTGATTCTGTTTATTAAACTAAATCACCTAAAACTGAGTGATGAATGAATTTGTTAATCTCAGGGAGAGTTTATTTAAATTCGTCCAGGAGCATGCAGTCTTACGTTGTGTTCGTTAGCAGAACCCAATAGGACCAGTCTTTGTGATATTCTAATTTAGGTAAAATGCCAGCTAACCCTTCACAAGCCAGGAAAATTCATTTATCAGCTATCAAACCCATACACTAGTATATATGGGCAGCTTTCAATTTTTGTACTACTGTATTTTAAACAGTACGTTTAGATGATTGTTAGCAGTATTCAAAAAAAATATCTAATTTTGTCTGTGGTGAAGCAAATACACTTGTTATTTAGTAATCTCCTCTGATTTTTGTTAGCATTAATCATTGTTTTGGCTGATGAAGTAATTTTATTTTTTCAAAATTTTTTTATTGTTTGTTGGTACAGTTTAGCTATATATAATGATCATATGAATCATAGAGAATTTGTACCTGTATATATCTTGATTCCTTTTATTTTCCCAATCCTCCCCTCCTCCCCTTCTTATTTACAAAGCTTTGTTTTCATTTTATCCTTCTTTTATCATCTTTTCCCCTTTTCCCTTCCTTTCCCCTCCCCCCTCCCTAGTTACTCTTTCTTTTGAACAGTTTTCCTATTTCACAATACCTATTGTACACTTTGGTTTACATTTGCAGTTTCTCATACAAGAGAAACAATTGATATTTACACGTGTGTCAAATTTATATCACTTAAGAGTATGGTTTCACGGTACGTACGTTTATCTAGAAACGTCTCAAGTTTATCCTTCTGTATGACTGAGTAGTACTCCACTTCATTAAAAACACTTCCACATCTTTTTTATACATTCCTCGGTTGATGAACATTTGGGTTGTTTCCAAGATTTAGCTATTACACACTGTGCCACTGTAAACATCATTGCAGTTAGATGTCTTTAATTCTTCTGGGAAGATACCCGGAAGAGGAATAGCTGGGTCGAATGGGACCTGTAATCCTAGTTTTTTGAGGAATCTCCACACTAATTTTCAGTGATTGCACCAGTCTGTACTCCCTCCAACAGTGGAGAAGGGTTCCTTTTACCCCTAAGCCCTCTAGCATTTGTTATCAGCTGATTTCTTAATAATAGCCATTCTTTCTGGTATACTTGTTATTTAGAATGGAATTTCTCATCCTTGGTAATAATTTGGGCCAAATAATTGTGTGTTTTAGTGGCTGTCCTGTGCATTGTTGGATGTACAGCAGTGATGGCAAGCCTTTGGAACTTTCAGTAATAACAAGCAGCCCGCTGCAGCACATGTGCCATAGGTTTGCCACCATTGATGTACAGTAAGTCTCTGACTTACATTCAAATTAGAGCTTTCACAGATGTGAATGGACCTTGCATTGTGAACATTTGTAGATGTGAGCAAATTGTGGAAGTAGCTGTCATGTCTATGGGCATTGTCACAGTTGTGCTGCTGTATGCTTACTGTACAGTGTGATAGTATACAGTACTGCAGTACTGCAGTGCTCCATCAGAGCCCAGGGTGTCTGGAAGTATATCAAAGGTGTGTTAGGCTTACTTTGTTGGATTTATGAACAAATTCAACTTATGAGTGTTCTCCCAGAATGGAACTTACAAGTTGGGGACATAACTATATAGCAACAGTTCTAGCCTCTGACTCCCTAGATGAGTACCCTTACCACACCTCCTTACTCTTCATCAGGTTACAGTTATGAAGCAGAATTCTTCAATTATTAGCAAATGTCCTCCAGAGGAAGGGGCCAAAATTGCCTTCATTTTAAAACCACTGACTTAGAATATGGAAGTATCTGTAATGCTTACAGATGAATTACATTAGATAGTATAAGTAGCAAGCATGTGTACGGCTTTCAACAAGTTACTTCGTGTTTTTCTACAGCATTTTCCTCATGTGTAGAGGAGTTACTAAGAGTTCATGAGACAGTGGTGATGGGCACATGAGATGAAGTACTTAGTACAGTACTGACACATAGTAAGAATTCTGCTGGTTCTGGTGATGTTAATTTACCAGCAGCACCTTCACATGCTGTTGTCTTTTCAGATTAATGTCTTGTCCCACCAAGAATTGATAATGTGCTTGTTTTTATTCTTAGTTTATCGTCGCATTGTGGAATCAGATGTAGGAGATTCTTTCTATATTCGAACCCATTTTGAATATGAAAAGGAGTCTCCCTACGGACTCAGTTTCAACAAAGGAGAGGTATTCCGTGTTGTAGATACTTTGTACAATGGAAAACTGGGATCTTGGCTTGCTATTCGAATTGGCAAAAACCATAAAGAGGTAGAACGAGGCATCATCCCTAATAAGAACAGGTATGAATATTTGGGTACTTCTCATAGAATGAATTAAGTAAGTTATGATAGATTTCAGTTTCACTGGGAAATTTTGGTTATGTAAAGAATTAACTTTTCATTATATTTACCATACCCATAACTTAGTTATACAAACTATTTTACTGTAATTGTTGAGATTTGAATTACCTATAAACTTTTGTCCACATTTCATTGTGGGTCTTTTTTTATTTGTTTACTATCTTTGCTTGTACAGAGCCGAACAGTTAGCCAGTGTTCAATACACACTTCCAAAAACAGCAGGGGGAGACCGGGCAGACTTCTGGAGATTCCGAGGTCTTCGCAGCTCTAAGAGAAATCTTCGAAAAAGCAGAGAAGACTTGTCAGCACAGCCAGTTCAAACAAAGTTTCCAGCTTATGAAAGGGTTGTTCTTCGAGAAGGTAGTTTTATTTTCTACAGATTAACTTAGTATCTTTTCATGTTAATATGTTTAAGAAAGCAAAATAATAAACTTCACTGTTACTTAATTTCTTCCCAGCTGGATTCCTGAGGCCTGTAACTATCTTTGGACCAATAGCTGATGTTGCCAGAGAAAAGCTGGCCAGAGAAGAACCAGACATATATCAGATTGCAAGTAAGTAGCATCAAAACAGACTTCTGGTGAGTTTGAGGGCATTTCTTTACCAGTTAACTCCTCAAAAAGGATGGGTCTGACCCATTTATTGAAAAAATACATAAATGTTTTGAAGTAATTAGTAGTTTACCCTATTCTTTTAAATTTGAAGGAAAGCCCCAGTAATTGTGTCTTTAGTCTACTAATTCCCTTTAATTTGAATAGCCCCCATTTATGAAATTTGTGGCATTGTAGGAAAATTACTTAGTACATGATCTTGTATAATCCTCACAGTAATGCCATGAGGTAAGAATTAAAAAAATATGCATGCTTAAGTCATACACCTTGAGCCCTAGGGTAGTCGTGGTTGGGATTGCCACCTGTCTCTTTGGTCTGAAATTTCCTTATGACACCCAACTTAGAGTGTCAAAACGAACCTTTGATCCCAACCCTTTCATTGGCTCTAGTCCAGTACTTTTAAATCATTAATCTGATAGAAGTACTCAGATATGTAGAATGGGGTAGTAAAGCATGATTAATGCTGTCAGTTGTTATTGCAGACATTTATAGTAAGAAGGTATTAAATATAAACACTGAGGCAGCAGTGGTTTCTATGCCTAATGCCTTGGCTCACAGATCTTTTGCTTGTTTTATTAGTTTGGCCATTGTGGTAGTTTAAGTAAACCAACTTAGTTATAATCACTTTGGCTTATTTTAAATTGTATGTGAAAATGTACACTGCATTTTTCCAATTACAAAAATACCACTATTTGGAAAAATTAGAAAATTAATTTTTATATATATCATCTACTGCCCTATATCTTACCTCATTGTATTTTCTTCTAGCCATTGTAAATATATTTTTGTAAAGTTGTATTTACTTTTTAGTTCATATCATGTTCTCTTTAATAGAAATATTTTCATGTTACTGTCATCTACAGTCTGATTTGATTAGCTTTTCTTTTGTATAGTTCTTTCAAATTTACCTTTTACTATTATGAAGGATATAGAAATCTGATCATGTTTTTCTCTTGCTTATTTATTTTCTACCTTACTTCTCATTGGATTTTATTTAGTTAGTTATTTTTGGTACTGGGAATCGAACTCAGGACCTTACACTTGCCAGGCAGGCACTTGTGCCACTGAGCTTTATCTTCAGCCCTCCCATGGGATTTAAATCCTGAGACTATAAAGCCTTTCCCATATGATGACTTTTTTGGACAAAATTTCCAAAATAGCAAAGAACGTACCATAGGCTATGAAGATTTTCTGTCTATAGATATATGTAATTGTTACAGCTTTCTGGAAAACTGAGCCAGAGTGTTTTGTTGTATTGACTGGTATTATGTGAGGCCCTGATTACCATTTTTAAATTGCAAAGGATCAGAACATTGCCCTTTTTTTTAAGCATTGCTTTTCATTTGGTTGGTGATAAAGTCCAATGAGGATACTATATTCTAAAAATCAGGAGATTTGTAGGCAAATGATAGTAAAAGTTGAGCTAATTAGGAAATGCTTATTTCTGTTTTCCCAGTTATCATCTTCATTTTTCCAGAAGAAAATTTTTTTTCCAAAAGAAATCTTTTTGTAATTATTTGTAGATAACATTTCACTTAAAGAGGCTTGTGGGGATCACATTTATAATCAAATTTAGGGTTTTTAAACTTGGGAAAAACTAAGTGTAAAGACTTACAAAGCTCAATCTTAAGTAAACCCGTATTGGTTTTACTTTATGGCCAGGCTATTTGAGAAGGGATTCAGGTAGCTTAGTTGCATATCCTCTGAATCTAGTTAAGGCTGAGTAGTATTTTCTTCAGCTCAAACTCTTAGTTGATCTCTGTCCTTAGTTCTGCTTGTGTCCACAGATTTGTAATTCTGGCCTTACTTGGCCATGAATCCTTGCTTCACTGTGGTCTCTTTCTCTAAACTATTGACCTTACTCCTTGAGTGACTTGTCCTTCCAAATCACTGCTTCGATCTGATCTGAAACACCACAATTCTTCCTTTCCTTTGAAGCTTTCCTTTGTGACCAGAACCACAGACAGTGCTATGCTTTGTTAACATGTAAATTGGACTTCTGCAGTTGTTGTTTGCTGGATTTGGCACATTATACACTAGTGGGAAAGGATAGGTTGCTAAGATGAAGCCATAGACTATCTCACAGTTACTGATTTATAGTGTCTCTGCTTTCACGTTGTTCTGCTGATGGAACCGAGTCTCTAACCCAGAACTCCCCAGGTTGTCTGCCGTAGCGTTGCTGTTCATGGCTTATGGACATAGCAAGCTCCTGAGCTCCTGAGCCCACAATGGCTGGGCAGAGGAGGGCAGAGCAGGGCGAGACTGGACTTAGCACAGGAGCAGCCTCCTTGGTTTGTCTCATGTGTCATTCAAATAATACTAGCATTTTCACTGTATGTCGCATTGTAGAAAAGGGTGCCCTGCTGAACTGTATCTTGAGCCATAGGCAAAAGAAAAAATACTCATTCCTATGTACATGTTTATGAATATTTTTGTAACTGATTTTTCCAGGATATTAAAGTACTTGGGAAAATATTGGAAAAAAGTATATATATTAAAGCCCGCATTGAGTTTAAATATCTGTACTAAACGTATAGAGTTTATTATAATTTTACTTCATTGATTTTAATAGGTGCAGACTCATTGTAGTATTTTTTTAAAAAAATCTTCATCTCACTTTCCAGTGAAAGAATTGGCGTATTTGATAATTTCTCTTGACCAGGTGGCAGTATTAAATTAGTTTTTACTCAAATTCCACTTACAGATTGATTTTGCTTGAAATCTTAATATGTTGTACATTGTGGAATTTTGCATTAATGTTAATTTATTTTTGAAAATACTATATCAAAATCTTGTCTTGATTACTAAGGTTCTTTAAGAATGCTCCTTTAATTTTATATCAAAACAAGCATTTTATTTGCCAACTTCTAATCTAACGTAATGGTTCTTAGCAGGGCTGGGAGTTTGAGAGTGAGTGCTGTCCCACTGGGGACTTTTAGTCCTGGCTGGGGACATTTTTGTTTCTCAGCAGTGGATGAGGACGGACTTAGAGGGTGGGTTATCTGCTAACTGACCTCTGGTGGATGGAGTCCACACTCTAAACAGTCTGGTCTGTCAGTAGTGTGCAATGATTGAAAAATTCTGATCTAACCAATGGAAATATTATGTTTTGTCTTTGTCCCAACTTTGTGAATAGAAAGTGAACCACGAGATGCTGGAACTGACCAACGTAGCTCTGGCATTATTCGCCTTCATACAATAAAACAAATAATAGATCAAGTAAGTTATTAGAAGGGGACCTATTTGATTATAACCTGTATTACTTTTGTTTTTGAGTGGGAAGGGATTTGATTAATTCAGACAGAGGTAGAAGATATTTTTCCTAAGATTATTTGTGATATTCTGAAAGAAAATTAAGCCCTTCTTAAAAAGCCATTAATTATGACCAGTATCAAAAGATGATGGTTTGTTAATACAGGAGAATGTCTAGCCAGCTTGGTGGTGCACACCCAGGAGGGGCTGAGGCAGGAGGATTCCTGCAGGTTCCAGGCCAGCCTGGGCTACGTAGTGGATTCAAGGCCCACCCAGACTACCCTGGCTCCAGACAAACAAAACAAAGCATCTGATGTTCAGGTGCAATTAACAAACCATACAACATCAGTGCAGTTTAAGGTGCAGTTATATGATAGGGAATATCCAGAACATTAAATCATTACACATGTGTTCACTCTGAGTACACATAATGCTTTAAGCTTGCACATATTGGAGCTAATTCTTTAAAATATGCTGATGAAAATTGTCTTCAAAATTTAAATCAGGCTGGAAATTTTATTAACTTCTGATTACAGATTTTCTTAATATGTACTTGTGAGACATACTGGAACATAAAGATCTGTTACAGCTGAAATATAGTGTGAACTGTGGCGTTTTCTGAAGATGATGAGTTTTAATTAATATGTCTTATATTTTTGTTGATGTTTTTCTTTGTCTCCAGGACAAACATGCTTTATTAGATGTAACACCAAATGCAGTTGATCGTCTTAATTATGCCCAGTGGTATCCGATTGTTGTATTCCTTAACCCAGATTCTAAGCAGGGTGTGAAAGCAATGAGAATGAGGCTATGTCCAGAATCTCGGAAGAGTGCTCGGAAACTGTATGAACGATCTCATAAGCTTCGCAAAAATAATCACCATCTTTTTACAAGTAAGTATATGAGGTTTTCTTTCAGTTTAAATTGTTTTGGCAACAATATGTAGGCAAAAACATTTCAGTACTAAATGTTCAAATACTAAAATGTATATAACCTTTGCCAGGATAGCTTCCTATTATATTAACAGGTGAAGGAAAACAAATCTCAAATAGAAATTTCAAATGTTTTGTCTTGGCGCACTATCTCTTTAGTAATGATAGAAAGTATTAAATGAATTTGACTTTTGACAGTGTTCTAGCCATAAACTACACTGTTCATTTATTTTCAGCGACAATTAACTTAAATTCAATGAATGATGGTTGGTATGGTGCACTGAAAGAAGCAATTCAGCAACAACAGAATCAGCTAGTATGGGTTTCTGAGGGAAAGGTAAGAAAATTTGTTGTTGTTTTTAATCCATTCAGTAAATTATAAAACTAGTCAAAAATGCCTTTCAAGGTACCATTTTCTTACTGGATTAACCAGTTAGAGTTATTTTGGAAAAGCTGGCATTTATTATTTTTATGTAGGGGTTATAAAAGTTGTATTCAGTGGTAAGAAATTCTTAAACTTCCTCACCTGTTGACTTACCACATCAGTGGAATTCTTCTTAAAGAATTCTCACATTATAATGGAAAACCATTCTCATCATGCCCCTGTCAGATTGAGGAAAGACAACTTTGAACCTGGCTGCAGTTTCCTCCTCTGCAGATTTGGAAGGTCTGTTTCCTGTCCTTAGTAGATTAGAGTCAGGATCCACTTGCTCTGAAGGAATATGGTGGGTGGGGAATATGGCCCGCATTCATCCCTTGAGGAGTGTCGTGGTAGCCATGAGCATATTAAAGGCTTGGAGAAGTCTTGTAAGTAAAAAAGCCTAGCTTAGGTATTTCCTCACAGTTTTACTTGAGGAATTTGTTTTCTAACATTGTTACAACATATTGTGAAGTACTAAACAAAGCACTAGATTTTTTTGGTTTTGCGTTTTGATTTTATATACAGTACACCCAAATACAGCCAGCCTTAAGGTAACTATTTTCTCTTGTCAGCTTGGTTTTATAGCAATCTTTGATGGGAAATACGTGTTTAGTTACTTATTTTATCTTTTGGAGATTGAAGTGTTTTCTCAAAGTACACTGTTGAAGGAACCTTTTGTTCTTTGTCTTTTATCTTCCTCAGATTATTACAGTTTATATATAAGATTTAGTTGTTAGGGTTGATTGAGAATAGCTCTGATTTTTTTTTGTTTGTTTGTTTTGCTTTTTGTACTTCCTTGTTGGTTTGGTTTTTGTCGTGGTTTGCCCCCGCATGGCTCCTACTTTCTCTGCCTGGCTATTGATGTTATGGCAGTGCATGCTGCATGCTTGGGACTGTGTGCCCTTTATCCAGAAACAAGGCCTGTGCAAGAAGAGATGTTAAATGTTTTCATCTAGAGGTAGTGTCACTGTTCTCATGAATAGTAAAGCATCAGAACCCATGATTCTTCTCATCATGTATGAGTATAGACCATGCAGAAGAGATAAAGACTGAATAATTTACATATCAACTGGGGCACTCGAGAATAAAATAAGATAGGGGAAAACACTACACCACTTTACAGCAACATACTAATTTTAACTCTTGTGGCATTGATAAAATGATTGTATTCTTCGTACTGTCTTCTGTAAACAACACAATTCTATTAGTATCCTTTGTCAGGCAGAATGTTAATAGCTTGCACTCATGAACTCTTGAAATTAATATATCTTTTTCCCAAAATATGCCAAGTATATAGGTCTACCTGAGAGGTTTTTTTTTTTAATTCACAAAACTTTTTATAATTTCTCTTTGTGATATTATTGTGTACTTTTTTGCCTGGTTTTACAACAAAGGTGTAAGTCCCCAGCCTTTTTATGGGAGGAAAAATAGGTCATTTATTATTTAGGTTAGGTTGCTGCATTTTGTAAATCAGAGTTATTACAACTTAAATCAAGCTTGATTTCTCTTCTGCCCCCTTCTGTTCAAGTATATTAGAATAAATAGTAAAGTAAAAGCACTTAATTTGACAGACTTTGCTGTTTGACCTAGTGACTAGGAGGAGAGTTTCTTTTTGCAAGATCTGACACTCTTGCATGTTCCCTGCTGAATCAGTAAATGTCATCTTGAGACTTTCTTAATTAACATACAAATACACTGTTTCTTTATGCGAAACAACCGTGGTTCACCCTCACTTCTGCATTTCAAACCAGGTGCTGAGGCTAGGCAGATTGGCGAATTCTGAGTTATTCTTCCCATGTCTTAAACATTTCCCTGGCAAGTTAAAGAGCAGAATTGATAACAAGAAGACTTCTCTTCTGCAGCAGCTGTTACGGCATTCAGTCAGAGATTTTGCTCTAACAAGGCAGAACCATGGGATTCTCTTTCTCCCTAGCCTAGCACGTACTCTGATAAAACCACCACCACCACCTGTGGAGAGGCCTGACACACCTAGTCTTTCTTTTCAGGAAGGCAGTGTTCAGAGTCAGGCTCTTACAGAGCCAAGCATAGAACTTCTTAGAAAGCTCCACTCAGCCAACTTGGTTCCCAAGACCATGTTCCTGGCACAGCAGCCCTCTACATTCACACTAAACCTGCTGGTTGGTAGCAGTTCATCTTCCTGGAGAACCAGATTCTTACGTAGGTCACGAAATGGAAGAAAGACTGTGATTTTTGGGATTCCAGATGCTGCAGCTCTCATGCCTAACTGGGCACACTGTCTGGGGAAGATCTTCAGGGTCTGTTCTGTTTAATCTGGATGCTAGTGTCAAATTAGTGTCCTGTGACAGCTTGCTGATTTCAGTTCCATAGCTCCCATTCCCTCATACTTCTGTCCTTCTGATCTGCTCAAAAGCTAGTCAGCGTAGACAGTAACTTAACTCAGTCCTCAGTTACTTGCACAAGATAAGCATAATTGTATTTCTCCTTTTTCATCCGTTGGATGCTGCTTCTGTGAAAAACAGTAAAAATTTCATAGTTGAATGAGACAAACCACCATTTAAGTGATCATTTTCTGTTGTGCTTGATGAAAGCTTCAAGAACCAAATACAACTTTTCTTAAGTTGTTTTCTAAGTATAAATGCATTACTACCTCTTACTGAACTTGAACCATGGGGTTTGTTTTCACAGTGATTCTCCTGTGCTTTGTTCCATTAGTGTGTCCTTGTTTGCGTGAGCTTAGTTTGGTAGTATTCTTCTTCACCTTGCTTTGAGCTAATGACTAGATTTTATGAATGTGAGTCATGCCACATTCCTTCACTGTCTTCTGGGGCTGGGCCTTGGAGTCCAGCTTGTCCTGGCTGGCCAACCAACGCTGCATTCTTCCAAGCCCTTCAGATCTCACAGAATGCTATGCGTGTCTGCATGTGTGCTTGTACAGTCTTCTTGACATTTTCTCCCCAGAATTTTCAAGAAATCGATATGATTTATCCAAAGAAAAATATCCTTTCAATCTCCCTTGTAAAATAAAGGCCATCTCTTAAAGAACTACTGAATAAAATTTTTAATTTACTTTTATTTGACCCAGGCGGATGGTGCTACAAGTGATGACCTTGATTTGCATGATGATCGTCTATCCTACCTGTCAGCCCCAGGTAGTGAATACTCAATGTATAGCACGGACAGTAGACACACTTCTGACTATGAAGACACAGATACAGAAGGCGGGGCCTACACTGATCAAGAACTAGATGAAACTCTTAATGATGAGGTTGGGACTCCACCGGAGTCTGCCATTACACGGTCCTCTGAGCCTGTAAGAGAGGACTCTACTGGGATGCATCATGAAAACCAAACATATCCTTCTTATTCACCACAAGCTCAGCCACAACCTATTCATAGAATAGACTCCCCTGGATTTAAGACAGCCTCTCAACAGGTAAGCAGCAAGCATTCAACGTTTTGCAGTTAGAGGTGCATTATTAAACTTTAGAATGTGGTGATTGTGTTAAAGAATATATTTTGTCCTTTCTTCAGATTAAGGTGTAATCTTTAATTTCAGTTTGAGAGTACCAAGGACTTTAAGTTTTGTGTGTTCACCTTACACAGCAATATTCTGAATTTTTCCAAAAAAAAGTTTACATGAGGTCATAGTGTAACATTGTTAACTCAGCACACTTAAAAATGCATGTCTGCCAATCACTATAAATTAAAGTGGGAAGGTAGCAGTAAATAGAAACACTATATTTAAAATATTTTAAACACTTCACAGAAAGCAGAAGCCTCATCTCCAGTCCCTTACCTTTCGCCTGAAACAAACCCAGCATCATCAACCTCTGCAGTTAATCATATTGTAAATTTAACTAATGTCAGACTGGAGGAGCCCACCCCAGCTCCTTCCACCTCTCACTCACCACAAGCTGATTCTTTAAGAACACCAAGTGCTGAGGCAGCTCACATAATGCTAAGAGATCAAGAACCATCATTGTCGTCGCATGTAGATCCAGCAAAGGTATCTGTGCTGCAGTGCTGCACTAATTTGTTGCTCTTCATCAATCTAGCACATGATCATTTTTGCTTTGCCCTTTAAGTTTTCCTTTTGCTTTTTTACTGTGGGCTTAAACACTTTAGTGCTAAATCAGTACAAATCATTTCAGTTTTGTAGTTTGCATGGCTTCCAGTATACTGATTGTTTGAGAACAGGCCTTTTAATTAAGATTTGTGCTTAATATATATATTTTTTTTGGTTTTTATTTTTTTCAGAACTCCTTAATAGGTAGTTGAGATCCATTGTAAACATTTCTATGCTTCTATATATTCTAGTGTGCATAAATTTTCTTCATGATTTTAATTTTCAGTGTCAAAATCAAGTGGGATCAGTAATGCAGAGTATTTTCTACTAAATTTAATAATTATCTTTTAACTCACTTTTCATTTAGTACATGCTAAAACATAAAATCCTCTAACTGCACTGTAAATTTTGAGCTTTCATTTAAAGCAGCTTTCTTCACTAATCTTGTCTGTCCTGGTAATAAATGGTAGAACAAACTATCTTTATATATTAAAATCATAGTTTAATATTAGTCATAGTCTACTAAAGTAGACTAGAACTAAAGATAAGTCTTTGTCCTTAGACTTGAATCTTTTTATTCAGGTATATAGAAAGGATCCATATCCTGAGGAAATGAGACAAAATCATGTTTTAAAACAACCACCTGTTGGACACCCAGGGCAGAGGCCAGACAGAGAGCCAAATCTGCCCTATGAACCCCAGCTTCCATATGTAGAGAAACAACCCAGCAGAGACCTCGAGCAGCCCACATACAGATATGACTCCTCAAGCTATACAGACCAGTTTTCTCGAAACTACGACCATCGCCTACGATATGAAGATCGAATCCCTTCATATGAAGAACAGTGGTCATATTATGATGACAAACAGTCCTACCAGCCTCGCCCTTCCTTTGATAATCAGCACTCTCGAGACGACTCCAGACAGCATCCTGAAGAGTCTGTGGAGCGTGGGTATTTTCCACGTTTTGAGGAGCCAGCTTCTCTCTCTTATGATAGTAGACCACGCTATGAACAGCCACCTAGAACCTCTACCCTGCGACATGAGGAGCAGTTAACTTCTGGGTATGATGTGCATAGCAGATACAGACCAGAAGCACAACCTTATCCTTCAGCAGGTCCTAAGTCATCTGAATCCAAGCAGTATTTTGAGCAGTACCCACGAAATTATGAACAAGTACCATCCCAGGGATTCGCTTCCAAAGGAGGCCATTACGAACCTCTCCATGGTGCTGCAGTTGTCCCTCCTTTGATACCATCCTCTCAACATAAGCCAGAAGTCCTGCCTCCATCTACCAAACCGCTGCCCCCACCCCCCGCTGTAACTGAAGAAGAGGAGGATCCAGCAATGAAACCACAGTCTGTGCTGACCAGAGTTAAAATGTTTGAAAACAAAAGGTCTGCCTCATTGGAGAACAAGAAGGATGTGAACGACACTGCCGGCTTCAAGGTAAATACGTCATTGTGTCTTTACTGCCTTGGATCTGTAGGCATAGCATGTGATGAGCAGTTCATCTCAGCTCTTCTCTCCCTCTGGATTGAAGCCAGTTGTAATTTTCTCTTCCTTGGGCATCTCTGTCTGTTTTCTACAGCCTCCAGAAGTAGCATCTAAGCCTCCAGGTGCTGCCATCACTGGTCCTAAAGCCACTCCTCAGAATCAATTCAGTGAACATGACAAAACTCTGTACAGGTAGGTTTGCTTGTGGCCTTTGTGGTATACAATTGACCAGGAATTTTCCAACTTGGTGAGAAGACCTTTTACTGTGCTAGTAGAGGAGAAGTGTGAAGAGGAGGAGAGGATCTTACTCTTTTTCAAATGAAAGCCACCTGCTCTCCTAATTAAGACAAAAGTCTTAGGAAAAAGGTTTAATAGAGTTTCTATAAAAAGTAATTGTTAGACCTACAGTAAACAAATCTCTCAAAAAAAGATATTCCTAGCAAATAATTAAAATAAAAACTCTGAAGCTCTGTTACTTGCATTATGTTTTTCTGTTTTAAAAATGCTCCATTTTTAGGGTTAGGAATTTACTCAGATTGATTTAAATCACTAAAATTAGCCATTTAGTGAATGTGCATCATGTGTTTGCCTTTGTGGTAATAATCACATAAGCACAATGTACTTTAAAAAGAAGTGCTAAGGCTGAGAGGGCCTAAGTAGCGTATAGGAGGTATTGGAACTGAGAGCACCCTGGCTCAGCACTCCTCATTCTGTGCTCTTAACTATGGTTGCATCCTGCTAAGCAACAAGACTGTTTGAATAAAGCTTGTGTATCTAAAATGCTTTATTTATTGAATGTACATTTGCATTTGTAGTAGGAGGGAAATGCTATCCAGCATATTAATTTGTTTAGTGCCTTACTTTTTTCCCTATGTGCTTTCTGTACCTATTGGAATTTTGAACAGATAAGATGTGTGTTCTTTTAAAAATTCTTTTTAAACTTATTCAAGTCTGCCATTTATTGTTGCTGACATTGATGTGTATACTTTGAGCAGTTTGTCTCTGTTTTGGTTATACTGCCCTCCTTTTCTTTGATTAATTGCTTCCAAACTGCTATGAGACTCCTTAAACAGATAATTACTAAATTTACTGAATTGTTCAGAGTGACTCATGAGCCAGAGGAGGCTGCCCTTGAGTGTATTCCCTGAGGATGTGTGGTTTGGAATATTCAGTTTGACTGTTTCACTGCTCAGTTAGACCCTAAATAATCACAGTAGTCTGTGCAGAGGTCAAGGTAAGATTTATATATTGTTTTTTTTTGTAAAACTAACTTGTGAAAGTTGTTTCATTTATCACTCATTGCCTGTTAGAATCCCTGAACCTCAAAAACCTCAGCCAAAGCCACCTGAAGATATTGTTCGTTCAAATCATTATGATCCGGAGGAAGATGAAGAGTATTACCGAAAACAGCTCTCATACTTTGACCGAAGAAGTTTTGAGAACAAGCCTCCTGCACACATTCCTGCCAGCCATCTGTCAGAGCCTGCCAAACCAGTTCATTCTCAGAATCAATCAAATTTTCCTACTTACTCTGCAAAGTAAGTTATTTCACCTAAGGCCTGCTTTTTTAAATGAAATATTAAGGCTCAGTTGCATAAAGTAGAGTCAATCATGTGAAATTCAATGTATTTTTAAGGGAAACAGTTACATATAATCCATAGTTTCTTTGGGCTGTAGTGGCTCCATACTTTCAAGTGCTGGGTGTGTATTTGAGTTTTGTTCTTAAACTGTAAAGGCTTTTGTGTTAGAAAATGTGTAAAAGTAAATGGTCTTAATAGGAGGGAGAGTAAACCAAGAAGTTCTTGATTTTTAGGGGAATTATCAAAGGCCACTCACTTCTGCACTCACATTTAATGATGATTCTTTTCTTTATAGTCTGTTTTTGTCTTCATAAAAATAAGGGTGGGAGATTTCTAAAGCAAGATGTTTATTGTTTATTGGTGTAACTTGAAGGGACTTCAGAGATTTCTAATCCAGTTTTATGCATAAGGAAACTGAGATCAGGTGAAATGGCAGAGCAGAATTGGGACTGTACTCATTTTTTGACTCTTGGCCTTGTTTTCCCTATCTGTGCCACTCCATTCTCTTGAGTTTTGTGTTGGTGTGTTTTCTTGTGCTGTGTCTTCTGCTGATACTTTTCTTGGCTGAGCCCAGGCTGATAGAGTTTAGTACCAAGAGTTGGGTGTGAACTCAGGTAGACACTAGCAGGTTCATACCTCCACAGAAAAAAACCCGGACAACCAAAAATAGATGTGAGTTTGCTGCAAGGAGTTCACTTGTACAGTCACGAATCTGTCTTAAGCAAGTGAGGGCAGAGCTGTTGAAATTTCTCTGTGCTTAAGAAAGGCCTTTAGGTTTTTGCCTGATTAGGTCAGGCCCCCCACATTGTCTCACTTCTAGTCAATCTAACACCAACAGATGAGAGGCACTGTGTCTGAGAAACACCTTCATGGCAGCACCTAAGTGTGTGTTCAGATAACCGGGATGTGGTTCATCCTTATCAAGTTGACACATCAGAAGTCATCACATACCAGTTTTGTGTCTAAGATTAAAAGCACCTAAATTTTCATTTAATTAGATGCTCGGCTTCTCTGAACCTATCATTTGATGTTGGTAATATTAAGAACTTGATTTTAATTACCTCTTTTTTTCTGAGACATCATTTGAAGTGAAGACTTAAAACATTTTTTCACTGTCATCTGTTTAAATTCTTATATCTGAGACACACATCTGCAGACTTTGAGTACTGCAGCAGAGATCTGTGAAGTGCACGCAGTGCCTTACATCTTGCCCTCCCCTAGCCCAAGGCTGGACAGGTGCCTGGTAACAGCTAGGTGAGAGGTTAAGACTCAGGTGAGCTCACTTTCCGTAAGCTAGATGGCTATATCCTGTGGTAATCACTTTTATGTACACTATTATGTACGTGTTAAATATGTTAAAAGAGGGCCCACAGTGTAGTTTAAAAAGATATTTTATTTATCATCCTTGTACGTACTTGATAGTGTACAACCTTAAAGGAATACAATGATATCTAAATAAGTTTTGCAAATGAAAGGTATCTTGATTTTGTTATTTTGCCTTTCTAGAAAGAAGACCTAATAGCTCATGATAGATGACTTTTTGACAGTCTAGAACACCTGCCTAATATACAGAAAGGGCTCCTATTTGTTGAGTGAATGAAACTCAACACAGGTTACATGTAGATAGGTATGTCAGTCACCCTCCTATTCATGAACACAGCTCTGGGAGGAACCAGTGTTACTGATTGTAGTTTTTGTAATAATATATTGCCTTTGAAAGAAACAGATAGCATCACTTTTGCTTTTTAAGAGCTAAATTTAAGAGATCAGTGGCAGGGCTGGGTGTGGTGGTGTACGCCTGTAATCCCAGCGCTCAGGAGGCTGAGGCAGGAGTTTGAGGCCAGCCTGGGCTACATAGTGAGTTCAAGGCCAGCCTGAACTATATAGTAAGACCCTGTCTCAAAAACAAATTCAATCAATCAATCAGTGGCAGGTTGTTTCATATCATGTGGCACTGTTAGATAAGATGGACTATGAGACGAACTTTCCAAAGATAGTCCACCCATTACAGGGCTTAGCTGGAACTAGATGAGGTCTTGCTAGGAAGGAACATACATTAATCATAGACGTATGTTTCCAAGATGTCCATGCTTCCATTTGCTGTTTGTTCATCGCCCTTGGGATCAGTAGCTGTTGTGTTAAATCACTTTTTCTGTGTCTTTGAGAACTTCTTTTACTGATCTTTCTTCTTTCACTGGGACATTTTACTCTTATTCAGAGCCTACTCTATTGGGCGAGGTGGTGTGTGCTTTAATCCCAGAACTCAAGAGGCTTAAGCAGGAGGATCTCCATGAGTTTGAGGCCACTTTAAATTTTGTATGTCAAGACCCTGTCTCAAAGGAAAAAAAAAAAGAATCTACTCATTATCACTAGTTTCTCCTCCCTGATTGGGTTCCTTTTGTTCTGCTTTTGGATTTTTTTCATGCTGGGGATCAAACTCCTGGCCTGGCACATGCTGTGCAAGGGCTGTATTGCTGAGCAGTGTCTCTAGCCTGGTTCATTTCTGTCACCTTGCTCTTCATTGGCAACAACTACAATAGTGGGGGCGGGGCAGGGAGGGTGTAACTAAGTTACGATGTTCTAATATGTTGATAATTTCCTTGGCTAACAGAATTAGTGATATTTTTATTTATGAGGCAAATTATGCTGACATGGAGGATGTTGGTTGATATTTTAAAATGACATTTGAGTTCCATTTGCTGTAGATTTACTTAGTTAGATTGACCATTTTCTTTCATTTTTCTATTGCGCTTGCTTTGCCATCACCTAGATTTCTTGGCTCTTACACTAGCTATGACTACTTGAAAAGGAACGTCAAGTGGTAAGACTGGCATTAATGTGAGGCTGTTACATGAGTGTTCCTCACTGTGTCATTGGCATTATGTGCACTTAGAGATCTTAACGTCATCTTCAAATGCTTGGTCTAAATGCATGCAAGCAAGATAGCAGCATAGTTTTAAAGCTAATCATGAGACTTCTTCAACAAGAGTCTTCTATGAAAATAAACGTACATTCCAAATGTGTGTTACTGACTGTGCACATAAAGCCAGTGTAGTTTTGGCACTCTGCAGTAAGGTTTAGATGGCAACATTGCAATTACAGGTTTATTTAGAAGATTTTTTTTGTTTGAGTTTTGTGTGTTAAATGTTAACAATTGGCAATTTGAAAATTTAAGCATACATGGCATAATTTGACTTAAATGAGCCTTGTACAAACCAAAGAATATCTGCTACTCTAGCAGTCATTAAACAAAATAAAAAGATCTGGTAAATCGAGCAGATTTTCAAGTAAAAGATACCCATTTTTAGTGTCACTCTAAAATACCTATGCCCTTTCATTGACTTATTATCTGTGGCTTTTTTTAATGTTAAAGTTGAATAGTTGTACAGAGGCAATATGGCCTAAAAAACCAAAAACATTTACTTAATCTGGCCCTTCACTAGAAAAGTTTGCCAGCCTCTAGTCTATGACATCATTTTTTAATGATTATCCTATATATTGCCAGATACCCAAGGCCTTTTGTACTTCAGATACAAAATCAGAAGTGGGTCTAAGGAAGACTTGTGCCAAGATAAATTTTTCAGAATACAGTGTTTATAAGGCTTCCTCAAACCTACCAGCTGTTGCTGTTTTTTGTAAATACCATAATTTTAGAGTATACCCAAAATTTCATCCGCTTTTTGGTTGCTATCTTCTGAATGTTTTACTAATATTCTTAAAGTACCTGTGCTGTCTTGACATTACTTGTGCCAATGAATGGTTGAATTGTTTGTACATTTTGGTAGAGTACCCATAGTCACAGTAAACTGAAATTTGTTTTAAATGAAGGGATTCTTGGAGGAATGAGAATTCATTTTGTAGATGAGTTTATTTATAAGTAGTGGTATTTTTTCCATTTTTTTAAATAGGGGAAAACCTGAAGCTGATCCTGGGGACAGATCATTTGGTGAAAAACGCTATGACCCAATCCAGGCCACCCCTCCTCCACCTCCGTTGCCCTCACAGTACACCCAGGCAGCTCAGCCTGTCACCAGCTCCTCTGTCCACATGCATACCAAAGGAGCACATGGAGAAGGTAGGCAGTTCAGAGGTCAGTGGTCACTGTGTTACAGTAATGTTTATGAATTTCAACTCAGGTAGTGTTGATGCTCTTAACTGATTTGTATGTAAAAACTACTTACTTGAAACCTTTGGGCTATAAGTAAAGATTAAGAATTTTGTTGGAAGTGTGTCTCCTATTTTCATGACAGTGACCATTATACTGCACAAGCCTTTTTAGCTATACAGAGTTTAATCATTGTTAATATAGCTTAATTTTATGTTAGTCACCAAATGTTAGGCAAGTGGTATTTGTTTAAATAAAATAAATTTAAATACTTGGAGTGAATTGCAAACATTATAGTCCATTTTCACACACTGACATAGGAAGGCCATGAAGTTTCACATTAACTGTATCACATAACACCTATAATGCTTGCTATCAAGAAATTTCAACAAAGTAGATAACATCCACTATTTTTTTTTGTTCCAGACATTGAACTCACGACCTCACACTTGCCAGGCAGGCACTTGTACTGCTGAGCTAAACCCCTGGCCCACTTTTATTAATTCATGTGACCGTGTAATATATTACCTAAGGAGTATAACACAATTTATCCATTCTGCTGTTGACAGACCTTACCTGTGACTGTCATAGGAGTCAAATTCCAGAACTTCAACTACACAAGTTGGAGTTCTGAATTAATACTACTTTCATTAAGATTTTATTCACATACCGTCACATGTACAGAGATAAAGACAGTTTTAATTATTTTCCATCTTTATGCCTGTTTTTGTTTTTCCTGGCTGTATTGGACCTGCCAACATGTCCAGTGAAATGCTGAATAGAAATGGTAAACACATACATCTTTTGCTAGTTCCCCACATTAAGGAGAAAAGATTGAATGATTCACCTTCATGATAGGTATAGATTGTTTTGTAGATGCTGTTCATCATGTTTGGGAAATTCGCCATGTATATAGTTTGCAGAGAGCATTTTGAGAAATGTTTTTTTCATGTATTAAGATCATACTATGTTTGTGTTTTATTTTCTTTAATGTAAAATTACATTTTGTTTATGAAGGATTTTGAGTAGTAATTTTCTTGTAATTGTCTTATCTGATTTTGGTATCAACGTTTTGCTAGTCAACAAAAGAAATGTAGGACATGTTCCCACTTTCTCTTTCTCAGAGTTTGGTGTTATTTTTTCCCTTAATTTTATAGAATTTGCATTACTATTTTTACTGCCTCCAGCAATGTGTGAATATTCCTATTCCATATCTTTTCCAACACTTGGCTTTATCAGACTTCTCAGTTTTGTTATTCTCATGGGTATAATAATGCTGTTTTTGTTTTGTTTACATTTTCCTAATTAATAATGAGGTGTGGATTATCTTACTGTATAGTAACTAGGCATTCTAGTTTTCACTCCTGTTTTTGTTCTTTTTTCTACAGTTGCTTGAGTTGTTACAGATATTAGATGCTCTTCATAGATTTAAGGCACTAATCCTCAGTTACATTTTGTGAACACATTTTTTTTTTTTTTGTGAACACATTTTCTCAGTATGCAGCTTTTTAAAAAAAAACTCCATGGTGAGTTTTCAAATATGGTCAAATCTGTCTTTCTGTTTCTAATTTGTGATGGGTATTGGAGATGGATTACTTAGACACCAGTCTGTGGAGGCTGGGACCTCACCTGAATCTAAGGCAGCAGGGTGCACTGACAGCACCACCTGTGTCCCTTAGCATCATACACAGTCCCCAGGGCTTAAGAACCGTGCCAGGGTTCTGCGCCACCAATCTAGTTAAACCAGGAGGGACATCACAGGGGCTGTCCAAACTTCTTTCAGGAAGTTTTAAAAATGCTTCTGTTTGTGTTTCAGGTAATTCAGTATCGTTGGATTTTCAGAATTCTTTAGTGTCAAAGCCAGACCCACCTCCATCTCAGAGTAAGCCAGCAACTTTCAGACCGCCACACCGAGAAGACACCGCTCAGACTACATTCTATCCCCAGAAAAGCTTCCCAGATAAAGCCCCAGTTAATGGAGCTGAACAGACTCAGAAAACTATCACTCCAGCATACAACCGATTCACACCAAAACCATATACAAGTTCTGCTCGACCATTTGAACGCAAGTTTGAAAGTCCAAAATTCAATCACAATCTTCTGCCAAGTGAAACTGTACATAGTAAACCTGACCTGTCTTCCAAAGCCCCCACTTCTCCAAAAACTCTTATGAAAGCACACAGTTCAGCACAACCTCCCGAGTTTGACAGTGGAGTTGAAACTTTCTCCATCCATACAGAGAAGCCCAAGTATCAAGTAAACAATATCAGCACAGTGCCTAAAGCTATTCCTGTAAGGTAAGGTACTTCCTTGGCCATGTAATTAGTATTATATGAGTTTGACATAGTTTACATGATTTGGAACTTTTTCACTGTACCTGTTACCTGTAAAAGAAACAAAGTGTAATTGCAGTGAATGCTATTGTGTACTACATGGGTATCCAACTTTTTAGCTTTCCTGGACCATATTGAGTGAAAAGAAATCCTTTTGGGCTATATATAAAATGTATGATATAATTAACATTTACAAGGAACAAAACTTCCTTTGTTTTTTATATTTTAACTTATTAAATTATGTTACAAAATAATAACCCTAAATTTAGTGATTTAATAGGAAAACTTACATGTCTTCTGAATAACAATAATTGCCCACCTTCACGGGCACAAACAAGTAGACAGGTCGGAATACTGTTGTCAATAATTGCTGTATTTTACTTGTCAAGCCACACAAATGTGTAATGACTGACACACAGAGATTTGTGTTCAACTCACTGTGTGCAGTTAGCACTGCACTGCACCCTCTCCTACAGTGTTCTGTGGTCACAAGTTCAGTTTTTGCTAGAGGAATGCACAACTGAGTTATGACAAATACTGCAAAAAATTACCATGGTAAAAGTTTACAGACTGTGAGGCAGCGTTGCTAGCTGTCCAGGGAGGCAGGTGCCTCAAGCACTGTGGGTTGGATATACTTGATTGTACAGATATCTCCAGTAGGTGCGAAGTGTTAAAATTAGTTAGCTAATAATAAGGTATGAATCAATGAGTGTTATCATTGTCCCCGAGATAGCAAAACCAAGGTGAGTAACAGAGAGCAGATACCCCGGGGTCAGCACACCGCTGGGATGAGATGAACTTGGTCCAGTCCCTGGTTATCTGACCTCTCAGAAGAGGAGTATCTCAGACATAGAAGTGTTTGTATTCTTCAGGTCCTGTTCAGCAAGGATGCTGGAACGAAATAGAAATGTAATGACTTCAAAAGGGCTATTAAGAAACAGTAGTTAATAGTAGGGTAGTTGAACAAATGAGACAAAGCAAGCCCAGCTGAGTTGTTACTCAGGGTACACTTTTCTTATTTAATGGTTGACCAGACCCGTCTAGACACTTAGCAGTCCAGTCTCCTAAATACAGTTACGTTTCAAGCCAACTGTGAAACAGAAGCCCTTGCCAGCAGAACCCAGGGCCAGGAGGGCCACCTACAGTCTGCTTCCCAAGAGAAAGGATGGTTATGTCAGTCTGCTGCCTTTGTGCCTCTGTATACTTTCTGAGTAATCAGAATGGGGCTGTTGCTGTGAGTGACTGGTGGGGGTGCTGCCTCAGGTTATGGGCTCTTCTCCTTGGCGCAGTGTCATAGGAAACTGTCCATGACACGCAGTCATGTTGGAATGAACTTTCAGCTCCTCTTCATATACTTTTATGTTGTTGGTCCACTTTTCTGCTCATCTTTAATTCCTAGGTTGAAACTCTATTCCTGAAGTCTAAGATGCCTTTAGTTGTAAGATGCACCATTCATTTATGTATCATTGAAAAGAAAAATAATCTCACCAGTTAAATTATGAACATGAGTTTTAAAGTACCAGGTTCACGGATTTTAAAATGTGCCTCTTTTTAAGAGGGTTTTACCCATAGTAGTTGAGTGAGCAAGGTACCAGGTTTTGTACTTCCAAATTGCAAAATCATAGTGATGATTAATTGACTAGTAGTTTTTAGTAATGCAGTTGATTTCTCCAGGAGTAATATGCTATTAGTTATCCCTGTGATAAAATCTTTCATTGCAAGTTAACATAACTCTTGATTGTGTGGAGAAATAAATGAAACTACTTAGTATGATAGCGATAAAAGAAACTATATTATGAATTTACTCATCAGCTATTTCTGAACTCTCAGTCCTTCAGCTGTGGAAGAAGATGAAGATGAGGATGGTCATACTGTGGTAGCCACGGCCCGGGGCATATTTAGCAGCAATGGTGGGGTATTGAGTTCTATAGAAACTGGTGTTAGTATAATTATCCCACAAGGAGCCATTCCTGAAGGAATTGAGCAGGAAATCTATTTCAAGGTCTGTCGAGACAACAGCATCCTTCCACCTTTGGATAAAGAAAAAGGTAAATGTGTTTATCTTTCTATTCAGTTTTAGTAGCTTAAGGGTTGTCCTGTACACAATTCACAACTTAAAGTGTCCAGAAAGAATAATCTAATAGCCTCTTTTCTGCCTCTACTCGAGGCCAGTGGTGGTGAACCTCTTCAGTGGGCTATTTGTCATTATCGAAAGCTCTAAAAGATTCACCATCACTGCTTGAGGCCAACCACAGCTTGTCCATTCCATTGGGAAGGGTCCCCATATGAACTCCGAGTGGTGGCATACATATGTGCGTGGTCTGCAGCAGGGCCACAGAGACCTTCTGCATAACATGCTTCGCCTTTCAGTGTGGCATCAAAAGTGAGAGCAAGTAACAGGTCATCGGGCATCCCCCCACATGACTACCAGGCAGTCTTGGCTGATGTAACCAAATTTGTCTTTGAGTCAGCCCTTCCATCTTTTAAGATGGGTTAGGAGGCCCCTCCCTTTCAAAGCTTTATCCTACCGACAGCTTCTTGGAGCAGGAGCTGTCTTAGCATCCTAGAAACTGATAATAATAATAAACTCCTTACAGAGTAAGTGAAATAGTATCAGAGGACAACACAGTATGTTTCTCAACTTCCAGAGGAACTAAGAATGCTGTTAGTTTCAGTTTTCCTGGATCTATCAGGATGATATAAGACTTCTTTTCTCATTGTTTAGTAGTGCTTGACTTCCATGAATACTTTACTTTATCCCATTTTTTACATTTTGCCAGAATACTAACATCCGACTCTTAATTTTGGATTGTGTTGTCTTAAAAACCGTTAGGATTAACTTTGTTAGTCCTGTGTGAATCCCTTCAACCAACACTGTTGCAAACTTTTTTTTAATTGTACTGGGGTTCCAACTCATGTCCTTGCACTTGCCAGGCAGGCACTCCTCTGAGCTATATCCCCAGCCCTCTGTGGCAAACATTTTTAAATGGAAGATATAAGTAACTTCTGTAAAAAAGTACATTTGAATATGTTATGCTATACATCTGTATGATTGAATGCAGTAGCCACTAGCTATATGTGGCTATTATGAGTTGAAAGGTGCTTGAAATATGAAATACTGATCTTTATAGATTTAGTATATTTACATGTTGAAATAATGTTTTTAATAGAGTTACATGAAATATTAAAATTGATGGCAACTGTTTCTTTTTATTTTCTGCCATGGCTACCAGAAAATTTTAAGTGATATTTGTAGTTTCCATTACACTTTTCCTAGTACTGCAGTAGAGCCCTAACATCCACAGTAGGAGGAAGGCAAGGAGACCTGTGTGTCTGGGAGGAAGACTGCTGCCTTCCCCTCATTCATTCCCTTCCCCAATTCTAGGTGAAACGCTGCTGAGTCCCTTAGTGATGTGCGGGCCCCATGGTCTCAAGTTCCTGAAGCCTGTGGAGCTGCGCTTACCACACTGTGCGTCCATGACTCCTGACGGTTGGTCTTTTGCTCTAAAATCATCCGACTCCTCGTCGGGTATGCTGTCTTCACTCTGTCCTCTGGGGCTCTGGGTACTGTCATTGATTAATACCTTGCCTGATGTTGTTCCCTGTGCTGTTTTAGCAGATCTTTACCTTTGTTCTTGTGGCCTTGTAGGCATCACCAGTGTTTTCAAATTTCTTTATGGTACGTATATTGTAAATGAAGATGGAAAAGTAGAGAAGTTTCTGCCTTTAAAAAAAATTTTTTTTGGCCAAAAATTGACAAATTATTTTGTCTGTCAAAATTTTCAAGATGTCAGAGATTTGCTATTGTCATATACATAGATGCATTTTTATCGTACTATTAAAATGGTTTTATCCCTTTATGTAATTATTTCATTTTTGGTTACTATTCTTCATTCATCTGTAAAGTGTGTGTACAAAAAGTGAGATGCTTTTCATTTACTTCCAAGATACTTATAGTGCTATCTCGTTGCTTGAGGTGATCTTCCACTGTGAGCATACTTGGCCGTGATTTTTTTAATGTGAAAAGCTTAAAAAACTTCTGTTGTGCAGTTTTTTTAAATGATGTTTTTCTCTTAAAATCATAATTTCAAAGCTTCTATTACATTTTCACATTTCTTGCTTCTTGGGTGATTTAAGTTAGCTATCAACTGGAACAGTCTTTAATATTGGTATAGATCACTTTCAGAGAATGTGATATAGAAAAACAAGAACTTAGAGCTTCTGAATTTTGGGGTTTTTTCGAGCTTCTAAATTTTTGACAAATCATATGAACATTACTCAATTTCAGTTTGGTGCAGTATAGACTGTGGAATAAAAATTATAGTACGAACATATTTTACCCGAAAGAAAAACATTTTGTGTGTAGGTGTGCCTACACCCCATTTTCTAGAAAAATAACTGCTTACTGTAGTTACTAGCTTTATAAGTGATCTTCCAGATACTTGAATTATAATTGATTCCCACGTTTGTTATTTCTTGTGTTTTTGTGATAGAAGAGTTGTATTGAAACAACATAACTTTTTTCTGTAAATTGAACATACTTAATCAGAAAATAAATGTGCCTTTATATAATCCTGCATGACCTTAGGTGGATTGCTGTTATAAAAGTTCATTCAAATTGTCAGTGTTGAGCTTGACAACCACTGACCTAATCCTAACAAAAGTCATTATCTGGGAAAGAAACACAGGACTTCAAATGAGATGCTTTTCATTTACTTCCACGGTACTCATAATGCTATCTCATTACTTGACCACTTTGTTCTCTGTAGTAAGACATAAGTCCATCTGTATCTGTGAAATTAAATGATTTTTTTTTTTAAACCATGGATCCCATCATAACATATTATTAACTGTCAGTATGCTTAGGTGATACAGACAGGGTGCACAGCTGGTGGTATTGACATTTTGGCCAAATAGCCCTTTGCTGTAGGGACTGTCCTGTGCGTTGTGGGATATGTAGGGGCTTCTCTGGCCTCTACCCCTAGAAGCCAATTGTGACAAGCAAAATTGTCTGCAGACATTGTCCCATGGGCACACAATCACTCCTGTTGAGAGCTGTTGTTACAAGCAAGCAAAAGTCTGCAGTTTTGATCCTCACCTTCCTTGAATACCACACATCCATAACAGTAGTCCCAATTTTTCTTCACATTCAGAACGCATTGCCAAGGGTTCTTAATGCTAGCTACAAGTCCTGAAACAATAGGAATTTTGTTAAAAACTCAAATTCCCAAGACCTGCCTCAGACCCACACAGTCTGTGAGGGAAGCTCTGTGAGTGATTTTGTTGCTCCAGAGTCAGGTCAGCAGTTCTGTTGTTCAATCATGGGTTGGGTTGGGTTGGGTTGGCCTGGACTGGACCGGATTGGATTGGATTGGATTTGGTGAGGAGGAGGGTCTTCAGGAAGTAGATTCTGCAGAACTTTTGAGGCCTCATTAGTTGAATATGGCCTGTTTGCTCTCACATTCAGCTCTAAAAGGTGATCCCATAATTATTGTCCAAACTTTTGAAAATAAAAGAAAGATGTCAGTCGTGATTTTATACAGTCAGATTCAGACTAGGACTGTCTCAGGCATATGATTGCCCTAAATCTTACACACTTTTTGGAAAAGCCCAGTGAACCTGGTAATGTAATAAAGACAGATTTGAAACAGTCGAAGAAATAGAAGAAAGTTATTATCTGAATAGATGTATTCATGTTTGCCCTATAATTGTGAGGTATTATGGGTAACAGTTTAGCTAACTGAAAGTGACATCAACTTCTTTTTCTTTTCTAGGTGATCCTAAAACCTGGCAAAACAAGTGTCTTCCTGGAGATCCAAATTATCTTGTCGGAGCAAACTGTGTTTCTGTCCTGATTGACCACTTTTAATTCTTAAAATATAGGAACTTGATTAAATAATGTGAAGCTGGATTGAACTTACTAAATCTAAACAGAACCACTCTATCAAGTATTATACTTCTCTTAGAATTGACACTACAGTGTGTTAGTATTAAGCCTTCGTTGGCACTGAAGAAGATTAGTGAGCATGCCTCTGAACCATGATCAGGAAACATGCTACAAACTGCATGTTTGTGATTGAAGAACTATTGGTATTGGCTAGAGGTTCAAAGATACTTTGCTTTGTAATGATTTTTGTACTTTTTTATGGTGACTTCTTAACTTCACATACTGATTTCCGTTAAAATACCAGCCAGTAAATGGGGGTGCATTTGAGTTCTGTTCTTTCCAAAGTACTCTGTTTCAAACTTTATAATGTCCCTGGCCTAGCATACACGTTATTTTATTATGCATGAGGTAATATGCACACATTTAAAAACGCACCTGGAATATATAACCAGTATAGTGGATTTAACAGAAATGTACAGCAGGGGAATTTATAACTTTGGGGAGGGGGGAGGTCAAATGAAGACAATTGCTCATTTCATTGTATATGAAAACACATTTTTCTTAGGGAAGGACACCAAAGCATGTGAGACTGGTTCCATGGCTTCTTTGGATCTATAAATTAACCATATCACCACAGACATACTAACCAGCAGGAATGCCTTACCCCCATATTTTTAATTCTTAGCTCATTTTTGCTGTGTACTACTAAGTTTTTATGGCTTTTGTGTACATCAGATACTGTATCATGAAAAAAGATTGAGTAAATTGTGGATGTGGTGATTTCAGAGATGTGAAATCACTCAGAAGAAAATAATAGTGTGATGTATGGATTTCTTTTCCTTCCTTCCTTCCTCCCTTCTTCCTTCCTTCCTTTTTCTTCCTTTGTTTCTTTCATTTTTTTTGTTTTTGACAAGAGCAGTGGTGGTTTTTCTGTTCTTTTTGGCTATGCATTTGAAAACTGATGTTTTAAGAATGCTTGTAAATAATAGCGTGCATACCATTTTTGTTCTTGGTTTGTAAATTAACTTTTATAAACTTTACCTTTTTTTATACACAAAACCAAGTTTCTAAAGGCTACCTTTGTATTCTCTCCTGTACCTCTTGAGCCTTGAACTTTGACCTCTGCAGCAATAAAGCAGCATTTCTATAACACACAAGGTCATTTTTTTAAAGAAAAAGAATGCACAGAGTTGTTACATTTTTAAGTGCTGCATTTAAAAGATACAGTTATTCAGAATTCTCTAGTTTGATTAAATTCTTGCAAAGTATCCCTAATGTAATTTGAGATACAATGCTGTGCCCTAAAGTGTATTTTTTTACTAATAGACAATTTATTATGGCACATCAACATGATTTCTGTTTAGATAATACACCACTACATTCTGTTAATCATTAGGTGTGACTGAATTTCTTTTGCGGTTATTAAAAATCTCAAATTTCTAAATCTGCAGAATAAAACTTTTTAAAATAAATTACTGGTTTGGTCTCTTTGCCCACTGTTTCTAGTTTCTTGCAACTTTATAGTCCTGGTTTAGAATCGTGCCCTGTGGTCCTTGCCCCTGAGTCACCTGCCACTGCCTCAGGTCTGGTGCTGCACATGCCCCCTTCCCCGTCACGGGGCACTACAGGCTGGGTCGTGCCAGTTACAGGACTTCGGCTGGAAGCGTGGAGCTGGGGGAAAAGTGGGCTGACTGTAGACTGCTTTTGTGCTCTTTCCACTGCATTCACACTTGTTTGTGTGTTCATGTGTTCATTAGGATCAATTCATGTGTGATTCTGTTCCCCAGAATGCTACTGCATTTGGGGAAGAAGTGGTTTCTCATTCCATGGTGGTTATCATATTTATTTAACCCCCACCCATTTTGACATTTAGGTTATTGTCATAGTATTTTAGTGAGCATCTTTATGAACTTAGTTCATCTTTGTGGATTTTGTGTTTTTTATTGAAGTATAATTTATGTACAGTAAGTTACCCTTTTTAAGTGTACAGTTCTTTGAATTTTTGTAAGCATATACTGTCATTACCATTACCACAATTAATATTCAAAACAGTTTCCTCACACTCCCTCCCTGCCAGTTAACCCCACAGTTCCTTGTACGCTTTTGTCTGGTGCTCAGTCCCTCTTCCAGGTCCTGGTAGTCCGTGCTTTTTTTCTGTCCCTGCAGTTTGCTTTTGTGAAGGTATCCTGTAAAAGGAATCATATTCCATGTAGCTTTGGATCTTGGCTTCCTTCATGACATGATATCTTTGAGATGCATTATGGTGGCACAGGAATTGGTTCTGTTTGGTCACTAAGTGTTGAGGTTTTTGTTTTGGTCATCTCACTTGGCCACGTGGCGGTTTAACGTTATAAGAAGCTGCTCACCTGTTCTCCCGCGTGCTGCATATTTCGCATTCCCACAAGCAGCCCGTGAGGGCCCAGTTGCTCCTTATCTCACGCGCAGGTGCTGTTGGGAGGGTGTGTTTATTAGCTGTTCTGATAGGCTCAATGTGGTTTGGGTTTGCATCTCTAAACTCCAGATGTTGAGCATCTTTTTATTTGCCTTTGATACCTCTTGATAAAATGTTGAGATCTTTTCCATTGTTAAATGTTGGGTTGTTTGCTTGAGCATTTCATATATTCTGATGTAGATGCATTGAATTATACAAATATTTTCTTTCAGTCTGTTCATTTTCTTTTTTCCTTTTTTTTTTTTTTTTTTTTTTTTTTTTTTTTTTTTTTTTTTTTTTTTTTTTTTTTTTTTTTTTTTTTTTTTTTTTTTTTTTTTTTTTTTTTTTTTTTTTTTTTTTTTTTTTTTTTTTTTTTTTTTTTTTTTTTTTTTTTTTTTTTTTTTTTTGTTATTGTTGTTGTTGTTCCTGGAAATCAAACTCACAACCTTGTACTTGCCAGGCAGGCACTTATGCCACTGAGCTATATCCCTGGCCCCACTAAATATATATATATACTTTTTTTCTTTCTTTTTTTTTTTATTGGTACCAGGGATTGAACTCATGACCCTTATGACCTCATGCTTGCCAGGTAGACACTTGTGCTGCTAAGCTACATTCCCAGCCCCAGAATTTTTTTTTTTAGATTTTACATTTATGTTTGTGTGATCCATTTTGAGTTAATCTTATATACAGCATGAGGCATGTTGTTGTGTTTTATTTAGCCTATTCCAGTGGTGGCGTGTGTGCCTCAATGGACTGTTTTATGTCACGTGTGGAACCTCTAAAAGGTTTGCCAGTGCTGGTCAATTCTGTCATTCATGTCCTTACTGTAAACACCGATCTTGGATGGCCTTGAACTCTCAAACCTGCTTCAGCTCCCCAAGTGCCAAAATCATGGTGGTGTACATCATCATGTCTGGGTCTTAATTGCTTTTTGTTTAACTTGCTTATTCACTCCTTAGCATGCTTTTCTTTCAAACCAATTGGCAGCAAAAGGAACTGTTAAAGTGTAAAAATGCTAGTTTCTTGGGGATTCACAAAGGTATGTAATAAACTTGGAGAATTTCTAATTTCAAAACTAAAATGGATAATACTTTCCATTTCCTAGAAAAGGCTGTATAGATGTCCTTCAAGGTACAGCCTAGACTTGTGTACTCCACATTATAGGTGATCCTTTGGGATCAGTTTTGTTCATTGACAAGAAGTTGGCGCAAACAAGTACTTAGGAGTGAAGTCTAACGTTGTGGTGAGACTTCTACGTGTTGACAGGCTCTCTCCTAGATAGGCTGTCCTGAGTGAGTTGTGTTCCCAGTTGGTGAGGAAAGCATGTGCCTATAAAGATTAAACATTGATTTGTGTCAGACCCAGTTTTTTGCCTGCCAGGGAAGATGTGCACATCCTGTAACACTTGAGAGGTGCAATTAGTGGGACATACAAGAAACTACACACACACACACTTCGGGCTACCCTTTACATTTGAAAAAGTCACGCAGAATTGGGTGCACAGGTTATGATTTTCTGATACTTGTGCTAGGCTTGGTTTTCACAGAATTTTGGGTTGTTTTGGCAGGAGATGAGTGGATTTGAAAACATACAGGCATAAATGGTTTTTTAACCCCTTGAAAGCAGAGGAAAGGACAATATGAAAAAAAATAAGCCGAGCATGCAGGTACATGCCTATAATCCAGTACTTGGGAGGCTGAGGCAGGAGGATTGTTGCAAGTTCAAGACCATCCTGAGCTACAAAGTGCGCTCAAGACCA
Organism: Dasyprocta punctata; assembly: GCA_004363535.1. Lineage (NCBI taxonomy): Eukaryota > Metazoa > Chordata > Mammalia > Rodentia > Dasyproctidae > Dasyprocta > Dasyprocta punctata. The sequence goes on from RJWM01009126.1 coordinate 50,361, forward strand.
GCCTGAAGTGCATAATGAAACCCTGTCTCAAAAATACAAAAAAAAAAAAATAATAATAATAATAATAATAGACGTGTGACAAGTATGTTTACAGTGTTTAGTATGGGAATGGGGAGCCTGATGTTCATACAAACATCTCTTCGGTGTTTGGTAACTGGTGTATTCCTTTAGGGGAACCCCAGTTTTCAGATTCCTAGAGGGAATTTGCAAGACATGAGGTTTCCTGGAGCATCTTTAAGAATGAGTCTTCAGTGACTCATAAGGACAATCAGAGGATGAGGGAGTAAGGTGGGGAGGACAAAATTCACTTTAGTCGTCGTACCTACTAGGCAGAAATCACATTTTGCTAGGGGTTTCGGAAACAGTTGAAACGAAGTGGCTTAAGGGAAAATTGAATTTCTTAGCAGACTGTTACTTAAAAAAGAACATGTGTAATGATTACAACAACCCCTGGGGTTCACTGATTTCTTGACAGGTCCAGAGGGGAGGGCGGATGCTTTCTCAGTAGGGTCCAGTGCTACTTCTGCCAAACAGGTGGAGTTTTGTTTCTGTTTTTAGTGTTTTAGAACATTCTAGTAAGTGTAGATCAAATGCTGTTACCAAGCCTTGGGGACTTGATCCACAGTTCCAACAACCATTAACGTGCAATTTTTGACAATGCAAAAGCTACAGAAATTTTAAGGGAGCATCCTAGATGAGAGTCCTTGAAACACCTTTGTGTCCTGGAGGCAGAGGACAAGAAGACACAGCACGTAAATAGAGGAAGCAAGTGCTTACGTTTTGTAAGGACACTAATCCTGTTGGATTGTGGCCCCACCTGTCCTTAGGACCTCACTCAACCTTTACTTCCTTAGAGATGCAATGTCCACATCAGCCACTGGGGATTAGGGCTTAAATTTGTGAACAGACATTCAGTTCCTAACATGCAGTTTTTTCTGAATCATTTGAGCATAGCTCGTGGACAGGATGCAATTCTCTTGCATTAATAACAGCCTCACAAAATGTTAAAATAATTGATTTTGGTTTGCTTTATTGGCTCTTTTTCATTGTGTGTTCTCTATGTTTTTCTTCTGGTTTGAATTCAGTTTTCTCTTTCTAGGTTTTGAAAGTATATTGATTTGGAAGTTACCGATTTGAAATTTTTCCTCAGGCAGATATTTTAAAGTTATAAATTCCCTTGAAACATTGCTTTAGCTACGTTCCATAAATTTTGTTATGTTGTGTTGTATTTTCATTTCATTCAGAATATTTTCTAATTTTCCTTGTGAATTCTTAACCTGTGAGTTACACAGAAGTGATTTCTTTATTTTCCAAATATTTGGATGGGGCTTTCTCAAATCTCTTGCTACTGATTTTAATTCCTTTCTGATCAGAAAACATACTTCTGTGATCTGAATTTTTGAAGACATTTTATGGCCTAGCACTTCCTTGTATCTGGAGAATACTCCCTATGTTCTTGAAGAGAATGGGTAGTCCGTGTTTGGTGGTGCTCCATAGATTTAGGGTAAGTAAACTGGTCAGTGGTGTTGGTCAGGCCTTCCATATCCTTGCTTATTCAGAATGGGACATTGAAGACTCCAGCCATTGTTGAATTGCCTATTTCTCCTTTCAAGTTCTGCCAGGTTTTATGTATTTTGGAACACTGTTACTAGGAGCACATGTTTATAATCCTTTTTATTTCTTTAACTGTTCTGAAATGTCCTCCTTTATTTCTAGCAGTATCTTTTGGTCTTAAAGTCTTCTTTGATATTAGTAGTGTAGCCATTCAAGCTTTTTTATGGTCACTGTGTGGCTTTTCTTCCATTCTTAGGCTTTCAATCTGTCTTTGAGTCTAAATGTGTCACGTACAGTGCGTAGTTTGATCTAGTTTCCCGGCTTCCTCTGTCAATATGTGCTGTGTGTGCAGATAAATCAGGACGCTGAGCTACAGAAATAGGCAGACAATCACCTCCTGCAGCTCTTAGGTCTCCACTTGGAAGAAACATCAGGGATTTTCTTGAAAAGGAAATTGAAGGTGTAACCTGCTGGTCAGGACTTAAGAGCAAAGCGAGGAACAAACCAGTGCCTCACGGCAGGCCAGGTTGACAGGGCTGTGGCCACTATGAACGTTTCCTGAAACCCTGTCACCTCCTCTGCCAAGGGAGCTGTCCCAAATGCTCCTTGCTCCTCTCCCAAACATGGTCTTGCTTTCTCACCAGTTTCTTTTAAATCATGTTGATTATAATCTGGAAGAAGCATCCGACTGCATTTTATCTGAGGGCAGGAGAGGACGCTTGGATTCTCAGGATCGTGGTCAGCATCTCTAAAGCTACATGACTTTGTTGGGTAGTTGGGCTCTTGCACTTGTGCTGCCATTCAGTCAGTTACCCAGCTGTCATCACTGGTAGTCCAAGTGACTGCCAAGACCTTCCTTGTCCGTCTGGCTCTTGGAGGGGCTTGGTGACCCACACCACCCCCATCCATATGGTTCAACGCTCTCCTAAGTCTGGCCCAGAAAAATCCTCCCACAGCATTCCTGCTCTTCTCTCCATGGAAACACCCTCATATGGGAGCAAGTTGGAAGGAATCAAGAAGTGAGGTTCGGTCCTGACAAACACACCCTGCTTTCCACACCCTTGTGTCCCTACACATCTCACCCTGGGCCATTGTGTGAGGACAGCACAGCAGCACAATACTGAGAGATGTTTTGCATGTGTCCCTTTCCAGAAACTGTCAATTGTGAGGAAAACTCGGAAAAAAACATTTGCAGGTTCTGCTCCGATACTGTGGAGCTGGAGCTTCGGCCTTGGTGGCTTGCAGTGTTAGCTGTCATTTCATTTCCTGGTGACCCTCCACCAAGGGAAGCTCACCTTGGGGAAATCTCAAATCTGCAGTTTCCCCGTGCTGAGTGTGAGCTATGCCTGCCAGGGACAGGGCTCCTCCACCAGCTCATGCAGGGTGGGAGGCGCGACTCCCTGCCCACCAGGAAGCTTGAGCCCACACATTGCAGCTGTCTGAGGGCTGGAGCACCAAAGTGCAGGACCACACAATCCTATTCCAGTACGGCGGTGGTGTTTGGGGACGGCACAGGAGGCCAGCCCTTAGACCAAGGAGCTGCCAGGTCTGCAACCCTGAGGGAAACTAGTTTTGCTGGCTGTGAGCATAGAAGCTTGGAGCCATCCTGACACGTAAAGATCGGACTCTGGTTTTGCACATACTGAGAAGACCCCGCATGGGGCCTGCCCTCCCTATCTTCAGCAAGTGCACAAAGAACTTTTTAGAACCTGAATGTCTAGTTTTTAAGTGCGAGTAGTGCCTTGCAAGTTCTCAGCCCCAGTGTCCTTGAGGATGACTGACAGACTGTGACTTGGCCACAGTGTTTCCTATTTGTTTTTGTTACACTGATGGGAGTGTTCATTTCCTCCTGCTGCCGTGATATGCATCACCCTGAACCGGAGCCCGGACCCCACCAGCAGGCCCAGGCGGGTCATTTCTGGAATGACCCAAGGTATTGGCGGCACCTTAAAGAAAAGCTCCAGTTTCCAGAAGGCAGGTGAAACTTCCCTCCCTGCACATTAAGTTACAAAAACTCTGCCCACCGAACTGCTAATTCTCAAACGATGACTCTCATTTTGGTGAGGCTGTCTCCATTGTCTCCTACTTTCTTAATCTTACAAAAAGTTCAAGAAAAAAGAGGATGAAAAAATAATCAGGAGATGGTCGCAGCCCAAGCCACCTGAGCTGAGTGACCAATGCAGTGGAGGCCCAGTCAGCCCCCACCTGGCTGCAGCTGCAGCTGCTTCAGCCTCCTGGGTGAGCCTTTTTTGCAAACATCATAATTCTTGTCATCTTATTGCAATTTAAATTTCATGGCAGTTCTACATTTTATGCTAAAATTACTCATTTTCTCCCACTGCAGCAGGATGATGAATGCTGTACAGATGGCAACGGCTCCTGCTCTCCTGAGCCTAGTAATTAGGATGAAGAAGAGAAAAACCCCAAAACTTGCTGTCTACTCCACAACCAGAGCTTCTCCGAAAATTTGAAATTGTGGTAGCTCAGAAAACAACTTTCCAAAGGGAAGGGCTCAGAAACCGTGTGTCTCTGACCTCCTCCTGCCCTCGGGTGTCTCACCTTCAAGGCAAGTTGCAGACTGGAATTCCTCTTTCCCAAAGCGGGTCCTAGGAACCAGCACCTTTCCCACAGAGGCAGCCATGAAACTTAGAAGTATTGCTCTCCCTTTGCCCTGCCATTTTGTGCAAGAGTTGACAGGAGAGAAATTCTCTGATTAGAAGTCACAGACCCTGTGCCAGAAGGGGTCCTGTCCTGTTCCTAGGGGGCAAGAATGATGCAAACAGAGGCCAGGAAAATTCCAGAAGGCCCAAACCCCAATCTGTTGCTATGACATCACCCCCTTTTTGCCAATCATATTCTTTTGCCAACTTCAACATAAAAACGAGTCATTCAGCCAGCTGGTCTTTGGGGGTGCTTCCCCGACACTCCGGGAACTAGCTACATTGAGGTTGCAGAGGGTGTCCTGATAACCCTCTCAGCATTTTTCTTAATGGCTCTCAGGTATTTTGTCCCCTTGCAGGGAAGATCCAGGAGACATGTTGGCAACCCAGGGGACCCCTGTTTGGCACGTTTTAGTGCCCTGTCCCCTAGTGGGGCCCATTGGTGTGTGTCAACTACTGTGACTTTCTCCTCCAAACCTCTCAGAGTCCCGAGACTCACCTGACTTCCACAATAATGTAGGGTTCCACTTGCACATCCTCATTCGCATGTAGCAATTTTGTGCACACCCTAGTAATCACACCAAAGTTCCTGGGGCATCTGTGCAGCTATTCAGGGCCTTCTAGGGGTCTGAGGAAAGCAACTTGCTTATTACCAATAAACATCCCATGGGGATGGGATAACATTCTGGGGAGAAAGGCTTCCCAGAAGGCAGAGCAAGGCATGGTGATTGCTGTGGACATGGAAACGAATCCAGCAGAGGAGCGTGAGTGAAACCTGTGCTGGGGCCCAGCAAGCTGTCTTTCTGCCAAAGTCCAACTCCTGCAGTAGCCAAAAGAGTGGTACTGATGATGGTGACCAGAGTATGCACCATCTCTTGCTGCTTTGGTTTGATCCCGGCTAGAACATCCATGGACACTTCCTACTGGCCCAGGAGCACCAGCCGCCTCCTCTTCTCTCCCTCTCCTTCTCTTCTCCCTCCTTCTCCTCCTCTCCCTCCTTCCCTGCCTCCTTTTTCTCTTTGCCCTCCCTGTGTTAGCTTTCCATCATTGTGACAAAATACAGTACCTGAGATAATCAATGTAAAAGGAAAAATGGTTTATTTGGGCTCATGGTTTTAGAAGTTTCAGTGTGGTCCCTCAGCTGCATTGCCTTGGGGCCCGTGGTGAGGCAGCACGTTATGGTGGATGTGCACATCGTGGCGGAAGCTATTCACCTTGTAAGGGCTGGGAAGCAAAGGGAGAGACAGGAGGGGCTTGGGTCCCAATATCCCCTTCAAGGGCGCACTCCGTGGCCTCACTTCCTCCCACCAGGCCCCACCTCCTAAAGGCTGCACCATCTTCCAGTTGTACCACAGACTAGGGACCAAAGTCCTCTCGCCCTTCCTCCCCTACTCCTCCTCAGGCCTCCACTCCCCTCAGAGCTTTCTCCCTGGATCACCTCAAGACAAAGCCAAGCCATGACTGGTACTTTCCTGAGGACACGCCACTGTAGCCCTCTGTAGTGGGCCTTCAGTCTGAGCCTCCTGGCTCCCGTCCCTGCCCCTTTGTGCCTCCTGAGTCTCACTTGGCACCTGCATGAAGCCTCCCTGGTCTCTGGTTCTCCAAACCCTGGAGACTCTGGGTCGTCATGTCTGGGCTAGAACATCACAGCTCCAACCTGAGGTAGCCATAAACGGCACAGTCACTGAGAATGGACAGTACTTGTGCATTTGATGGTCTTCCTTGGTTTCAGAAAGACATTTTTTGTTTGATTTTTATCTATCTCCTTAGTATCTGCTTTATTATGCAGTGCTGGGGCTCCAACCCCGGGTCTTGTGCTTACTGAGTGGACCACTGGGCTATGTCACCAGACCTTGCTCTACTTCAAAACTCACTTCTAGCAGAATGAATGTAATCATTAAGCACCATTTGGCAAAATCTGTGAAATGGCAAAGTGCATGCAGTGGGCATAGCATGACCAAGTTGGGATCAGGTCCACATGTGCCCTGTGGCCTCTACGAGGCCCTGCTGTGAGTCTGCAACAGCCAAGAGCAAGGGCTCCCTGCCAAACCTGGGGATATCACATCGGGTAGGAAACCATTGCTTCCATGTCCATGTTAGAGATGAGGTTTGAGCTGCTATTAGGGCCACCCAGCACCGCTGCTGTGCCCAGAGTGGGAGGAGGGAATGGGGAAGGCATTTGGGTGGCCAGGCAGGTGACAGTGGGCAATGAGTCGGGGCTGACTTGCAGAAGGATGCAACGATGGTGGAGATGAAGTGACACTGTGGGTAGGAGCTGAAGAGGGGAACATCCAGGCTTCTGGGGGCAGCACCAGAGGTGGCAGGTTAAGTCCAGGGTGGAGAGCCATTGGAGCCCTGAGGACCCCCCACTGCGGGGCAGGAGGGCAGGAAAGGAGCACTATGCTGGAGCTAAGAGGGGGCATAGAGCTGCATGAAGAGGGTCAGGGAAGGTGAGGGAGTCCCAGGGAACAGACAAAACCATGGTCTTTCCTGCCCGGTGGCACTGGGCTCCTGGACTGGAGGGCCAGGGGGCCAGGGAGACCAAGACAAGCTGGGACATGGGGCTGGGGCCTAGGAGGGTCTGGAGGCAGCCTGGGGGGCAGGCACAGGAGGAGGGACTGGGCCACCCACTGATGTCCGAATGAGCCTGGGAGGGGTGGCAGGGAGGGAGGAGGAGGCCGGGGGTGAGAGAGGCCATCCTTCCAGGCCTTTGGGTCTCTCTCTTCCCTCCACCTCTCCCTCCCTGCATGCCTGTCACCTACCCCTGGGCCACCTCCTCTCTTTTTCTCTTATTGTTTTGTTTCAAAGGTTTCTGTATATTTATGTGCTGAGAGGAAAAACTGTCCTGTCCTTTAGTCTCCTGCTCACGCCTGGAAATTCTTAATCCCTCAAGGAAGTTGGTCTCACAGGGAGTTAGAAGAAAGAAAAACTTGATTAAATTGTCTGCTGGGACAGCTGGATGACAGAATGCAGGGCCTGTTGTGCCCGGCTGGGTGGGATGCAGGCGGGGCTTCCTGATCCCCAGGGTCACACGCCTGGCCCAAGGCACAGACCTCCCGGGTTGGTTTCTCCTTCGGCAAGCACCCTACTTACACCCACAGGTTAGCGCTAGGCCTTCCAGGCAGCCTGGAGCCCTGGTGTGGCCGGAGTGTGAACCAAAACCCCAGCTCTTTAGATGCAAACAGATGAGGCAGGGCCACCCGTCCCAAAATGCTGGTCAAGGGACAAGCAGCCATGCAGGGTGAAGGACAAATGCAGGGGTTCAAGCTCTGTCTTGAAAGGATTTTAAATCAAGCTCTGACTTAAAGTTTTGGGATTTTACAGAAAAGGAAAGCAAAGGTGAGGGATTGGTGTAGCCAGTCGTGAGGTACTCCTGTCAGACTGTAGTCCAGTTGATGTCATCTCAAGTGTGGTTCTGGGAAAGCCAGCATTGCTTGAGGGGGGCAGTTGTGTTCTCATCTTGGGGAGATGACTCCTGCTCTAGGGGGACAGTCTTGGTTCCTTCATGGGGCAGTTGTTCCTGCTGTGGGGGAGGGGCTCGATTCCTGCCTTGGGATAATTGCTCCCACTTGGGAGTCATCTGTTCTATGAGGCTGACTGTTGCTTGCAGGAGTCTTGGTTCCTTATCATGAAGATGTCTGGATCAGACCTACCATTCCTAGAATCAAAGGTGAGTTAAAGAATTTGTTAAAGAGACAAATGGAATCAGAGAGACACGAAATGGTTAGGACAGGGACAAGGCCTCCTTCCCTGGGTGCCTCCTCTGTGTGCTAGGAAGAGTGAGCCATCTCCTACCTGACCCTGCAGAGAAGGGGAGGGTGCCGGGCATGGTGGTGCACACCTGCCACCCCAGCACTCGGGAGGATCACTGCGAGTTCAAGGCCATCCTGGACTACATGGTGAGACCCTGTCTCAAAAAAAAACAAACCAAAAAAAAACAGGCCAATGCCCTCCACACTTCCAAGAGCATGCACAGTGGCAAGACATGGACACTCACAGGCCCAGCACCCAGAACTCCACCTTCAGGGACACAGCACGCGTGTTACAGTGGTCCAGTTACTGCCCACCCTTGCTATGACTTTCGAGGGAAATAGAGAACACCACAGCATTCTTTATTGTTTTATTTATTTATTTTTGTCTTTTTGAGGCAGGGTTTCACTATGCAGCTCAGCCTGGCCTTGGACTCTCTTTGTAGCCCAGGGTGGCGATCCTCCCACCTCAGCTTCCTGAGTGCTGGGGTTACAGGTATGGGCCACCAAGCCTAGCTGCCACAGTTTTTGTTTCCCATGTAGAAATCTCCTAGCCTTGGAGGGATTCTCTGAAAATCTGATGACTGATTTCTTCAGAAAAGCAGACCTCAAGCACCTCCCAAGAACCCACCATGCTGGGACTGGGAAGATCCAACAAGAAGACAACTAGCCAGCCTTCCTGGTAAGTGGCACAAGTAGCACAGATTCCAGGAAGAGAAAAATCAGTGCCTCCCAAGAACCCACCATGTTGGGTCTGGGAGGATCCAACAAGAAGACACCTAGCCAGCCTTCCTGGTAAGTGACACAGTGGGTTCTAGGAAAAGAAAAGTCAGTGCCTCCCATGAGACTATGGGCACACAGGCTGAGAATCACCACCCCCCACCGAAGCAACCCACTGGTTCAGAGGACTGGCTAAGTTGATAGCAACTAAGGTACATAAAGCAACTAAATGCTTGTATTGTTTGGTTGATTTTGCAGGCCTGGGGTCAGCAGTCTGAGCATCTCTTGGGAGGATGACTATGCAATATAGCAAATATGAGGGATTTCCTTCTATCTTGTCTTTGAAATCCAATATTGTTCTCACTGTTTTGCTTTATTCTGATTAATTGTTTTGCTTTATTCAACATTCTGTTTTGATTGGTTTTATTCTGTTTTGTTTTTGGTTGGTTTTTGCTATTCCTGATAGAATGGACAACTATTGTGAAGATAACAAGATATACTATGGTGGCTATTGTTTTCCTAGTATCCTGCTTTGAAATTCTGTGCCAATTTTACTGCTTTGTTTTGATTGGCTTTATTCTGTTTTGTTTTGTTGGATTTTACTATCTTTAAAATAAAATTAAAGAAAAATCTCTCAAAAAAAAAAAAAAGAAGAAGAGAAAAGAAAAGCAGGCCTTAAAATCAGAAACTGCAGACGTCATTTGGGGGCTCTGTAGGCCCTTGGAGATGACCCCTCATGGTGGTCTTCTTCCAGCTCTGAGAAGCCATGGCAGCCAGCTGTCCTCCACAGCCAGCTCTGCCTCATGGTGGAGAAGGGAGTGGAGGAGGAGGCAGCTGGGAGTCTGACTAGGACCACACCCACACAGAACCTATGAAGACCCCAGAGGGGCTGCAGCAGTTAGTGAACTCAAATCCACAGCAAACTTCCATGTAAAAAGGTTTAGCTTCTTGATAGAGACCCAAAGAAACCCAGACAAGAAGTAAAGTGTGGGAACAGCAAAGAACATAAAAGCCCAAGAAATAAAGACTGGATTTGAATTTTTTTAAATTAACACATAATTATTGTTACAGTTAGGAAGAATAGCTGTGTCGTGGCACATATGATGGATCCAGTTAATAATGCATCATATTAGAAGATTTGAATATATTCACCATGAAGAAATGACTGACAGTGAACTTCTTTATATACAGCACTTCTCTCAGCTAGTGTGTGTGTGTGTGTGTGTGTGTGTGTGTGTGTGTGTGTGTCTGTGTGAAACTGAAATCCCCCCACACCCCACCCAGTTCTCCAACCCCAATGGGTGTCCTACAATTCAATTGGCTTCTGACACTGACAACCCAAAGTTGGTATCAGACTCTGCTGGCGTAAGGGCTTGGACCCGTTGGATGCCCCCACGTCAGACACCAACTGCAAGCCCTAGGACACCCACACTTTCTGACTTGGCTACAAAGCCAGGAGTTGCCACAACCCTTATGTAACTCAAGTCATCAATTTTCTATAACTGCATGCAGAACTCAAGAGAACACTACTTATTACTGCCAGTGCATTATGACGGATAAAAACAGGCACCCAGATATAGAAGTACCTTGGACAAGGTCTGGAAGAATCTATGGAACTCCCTTCCATGAGGACCTGGAGTGTGCCTCCATGCTGGGCCTGGATATGCCTGCCAACCCGAACCCCTTGTTTAGGGTTATTTATAGAGGTTTCATTACACAGGTATGATCCACCAAATCATTGGCCATTGGTGATTAATTCTATCGGTACCCTCTCCCTCAGAAGTCAGGAGTTGGGCTACAAGTCCCATCCCTTAATTCTGTCCTGTGTTGCTGGACTCAGCCCCTGTCCTGAAGGTTTCGGGGCCTTCCGGCCATCAGCCATCTGATTTGCACACAGGACACTTGTCACTCTTCTCACCCGAAACTGCAGAGAGTAAAGAATGCTGTATACTGTTTTCCCTACACACATATCTAGGATGATGTTTAACTTGAAAACTGAACACAGGAAAAGATTTTTAATAAGAATAGTTATGATAAGGGCTGCGAGTGTAGCTCAGTGGCTTAAGTGCCTGCTTGGCAGGCACGAGGTTGTGAGTTCAATCCCTGGTACTGCAAAAAAAAAAAAAAAAAAAAAAAAAAGTTATGATAATATACTGCAATAAAAGGTGAATGAACTCTTTCTCAGACTATCTTATTGTATCATTTTTACCTCTTCCTTGTCCAAGATTGACCCTGGGTAACTGAAACTGTAACAGAAAATGCCCACCCGTCCCCCCGCCCAGCCATCATACTTCAGTTTCTTTGTTGCCCAGGTAATAGTTCCTGTTCCAGTTCTGGTTTCTCCTGTCTCCTAGAAATGGGTGGTCACTGTGATGTGCAGCCGGTCACTGTGATGCACACTGTATAAACCAATCCCCAATTGACAAGCCATTCTGCCTCTGTACTTCCTGCTTGCTCCTCTTGTATAAGCCCCAGACCACCAGAGCTCAGGGCCTGATATTCTGGGAATGATCCTGATCAGTGCCTGTTGATGTAAATAAGCCTGCCTCCAAATCCTGGGTGCTGTTTTGGTGTTTCTGCTTGTTATTGCAAAACCACTGAACACAAATCACAGAGGAGGCTGCTGCCTACATTTCTTATTGAGTCACAGGGATTCACATCTCAGCCTTCCAGGGCACAAGGCCTTGGGCAGCTGAGTGTTCACCTTGCCCAGGAGACAAAGACTGCTCACTTCTCCACATTTTCTGGGGACCCCTTTCAAGAGCATAACAACATTACACCACAGTTTTGTGTCCTTTTTGCTGAAGAGACCTCTCTGAAGGCATAAACCTCAGGGCCCACAAATCTGCTTTGGGATATTATAGTACAGCTTGGCTTTTCTCATTACAGAAGTTACAACAGTGCCTTGGAAGACAAAATTTCAATCCAGCAACCTCCTAAGTGGCACCATCATAAATCAAGAGCATGTTCCATTTCCAAGGCTGTCCTGCAAGCACAAATACTGGGTCCTCCAAAGACAAATTCTTTTGTGACTCAGTCACCCCCTCCACCCTGCAAATTCTAGCCCTGGTTAGCAACACTGGACCCATCTTTCTGATATCCTTCAGGCTAAATTTTCGTGTGCTCCCCATCACCTTCCTGCTTTTAGGTAGGTTTTGAGTCTGGAGGTTTGAGCTCAAGTTTTGGCTCAAGCACCTTTCTCTGCTACTTATGTCTCCTCTCCCCTGCCTGACAAACACACTGTGACCCTCTCCCCTCAGTTCCTGGCCCCCCACCGTGGCTCCCATCTCGCAAGTAAATTTGACAGGCTACATTTAACCTAGATTAAAATTGCTTCAAAATAAGGTAGTCACAATCTGCATGTCAATTGTGTGATCACAAATACAAGAAGCAATCAACTTCAGGATCATGACAGCTGAGCTGCCGTACTATGGAGCAGCTGGTATCTTGAAGCTCT
>RJWM01009126.1:67500-69420 GCA_004363535.1 Dasyprocta punctata
GCTATCAACTTAGCTGGTCCTCCAAACCAGCAGGTTGCTTACGGGGGGTGAGGGGGGCCTGTCCTTGATTCTTAGCCCGTGCGCCAGTAGGCCTACGGGAGGCACATCTCTCTCTCTTCCTGGAATCCGCACCAGTCACACACTCACCAGGAAGGCAGGCTAGTTGTCTCCTGGTTGGAGCCTCCCTGACCTGCCCGTAGTGATTTTAAAAGAGTCACACCAGAAACGGCATGTGTGCCTTCACCTAGCTGCAATGGACAATGAGAAATGTTCAGTTTTCCATAGGGTGAGCAAGAAGAGCAGGGTTCAACAATCAACAGCCACTCTGCTGGAATTACCAACAGGGACCATAGGCTCCGAGCAACATAAGATCCAAACAACATGGAAAGTCCTCTGGGAATTAGAAGAAAACCAATCTCTTTCCCCTGGAGAGAAGTACAACCTAGTTGAAAACCAACCTCAAATGCTGGCCAAAACCACTGCCAGACAACAGCTGGGTCGGTGCAGGGAACTTTAGAGAGACTGAGAAAGTCTGGCAGGTGAAGAAGTGCAGTAGCTGGGCCCACAGCTCTTGGCAACCAATCAAAGCAGCTTTCCACCTCTAATGCGGAACAGCCACAGACAACAGCCCCGCGGTCCCTGCTCCCACTCACGCTGCTGAAGGAGACGCTCACGGCCCTCAGAAAACTTAGCAGCTAATTTTTGCAGTACAAAAGATGTCTCATTGAATGATCACTCAGCTTTTTAATATGCTTGCACATCCACAGGCATTAACTGGCGAAATGAGGCTGTACTTTCCTCCAGTGTTGTACTAAAATCGATCCACAGGAACGTGTTTCTTTCAAGGCTCTCCCCCGCTTCCTTCTGCAGTGTGCAGAGCATGTGTTCGGTGGCTGGAGAGACTAAGGCCTAGGGCAATTTCAGTGTCGCACGAGTGCCCAGTCAAGGTGGAGAGCTTCCCTGGACTGGGACCAGGCACAGGGTGGGAGGTGATTGATCCAGACTCAGGAATGAGTCTCAGGATGTGGATGGCGTGGGCAGCAGAGAGTACGCCCATGGCCCTGGGAAGGTCCCCTGTGCCCCCCGGGCAGACAGGGGCACTCCCTTCTGGGGCCATATGGCCGCACCCAATCCATGAGAACAATAGAGTTTTGGAGAAAGACTACAGCCCAGTCAAGGGATGGCCCAAGAGTATGACTATGGCGAGACAGATTTTACCAAACTGTAATGTAAAAAATTTTACTAGGGGCAAAGTGCTCACAAAGCTGATTTTTAAAAAGCATGTACAATAAGACAGTGGTAAAGTCAAAGCCATGATGCTTCTTTTTTGGACCTATCTGCTCTTTTTCCGACCCCCCAGTTTGCCCATAGCAACCCACAGCAGAGGAGCATTAAGATCACTTCTTTATATGTCCATGTTTTCATTCCATCACTTAGACATGGATGTGGAAAAAGTTGGTATTCTAAAGGTCACTGTGTGTCACTGAATTACATTTGTATTCAAATGGACAAGAGCAGTTATTCCACTGGTAACACTTTTTAGATTACTTTAATAATGACCCTCCGAGTAACCATTAATAATGATGTGGAGACTGTAAGCCATGAGAGGTTTTATAATTTTCGTGTGTTGCAGCTTCCAGCATTATAAATGTGTGTGTACATGTGCGGCTCCTTAATACTCCACTGAGTTGTCATGTGCAGCCCACTATATGCCTCTTTGATATTTATACCCAGATTTTAAAGAATAATCTCAGAGATAAATTAGCTAAATTAAACACACAGTAAGGGTGACAGAATTTTATGATATAAAGTTTCATCTTCTCAAAGAATACAATTCTCTGCATTCTTCCAAATGGACCTTTAATTTCTTGAAGCACATAAGGGCATTTTTGGCCTTGTTTGATAATGCTAATTTTCCTT